>CM018687.1:23704752-23936407 GCA_009363875.1 Mikania micrantha | reverse complement strand
AGCACATACTTGGAACATGCCCAGGGATATTGAGGAGCTGACTCGACTCTCAGAACCATTTCGGGATATCGCATAAGTACACTCATAATGTTCTAAAGGATGTCAAGGTATGTAATTCACACATTATGCTAACAGGAATAAGGAAAGCTTCAGGAATGAGTCTACTCTTTAAGGAGTCGGTATTTATTTCTTATATTTTTCGACAAATCTTTATTTCTGACAATATAGTTAAAAACTCTCGCTTAGAAATATTGGATCCTGGAATAAAACCTTGTATAACTAATACGAATATTCCTGAGAAATACATCAACTAAATAATGACAACTATTCATGATTTTCTTAAATATTTCCCAAATATAACCAGAATATTTCGAAATTTTAAGGAAAATACTGTTATTTATGAAACACAAGCGTGGACACAACAAAGATAATTTAACTATTTCAAAAATATCCTTAAGTTATCCTTGAAATAATTCATAGCCATATTAAAAATGCAAGATAATACTTAAACATATATATACATATTCCAAAATTGATCCAACAGGATGTATTGAAATATCCTCAGAGATAACTAAAAAGTCGAAAGATTAACCATTATAAAGTCAGTATATTAGGCTTCGCCATGTAAACACATGGTCTCTCCACCCAATATACTGAAAATGTCAGAAACAAGAAAACAAGGATATTTTAGGCTTCGCCATGTAAACACATGGTCCCTCCACCTAAAAATCCATAAATTGTCTGCCCATCTAGGGACTTAACATCAGAATATTGTTTAACTACAAGATATTATAAAAAAAAACCACAAATACGATGGGCTTAGACCTTATCACCTCTGTCTCCATCGCCCATCACTGCATCACCTGCACATGCACCAATATCCTCACCCCCCGCTTCCTTGCTAGTCTCCACCACACTCGCCATCTTCGCTGCCGCGTCAGAAGCTTCCGCCATATCCCCAGTCAGTGAGATCCTTGTCCCATAAGTCCGAGCCCTCTTGCTTCGACTTCTCCACTATCTGGATCTTCGCTTTGAGGATAGTCACGGCAGCAGACTTTTAGTACCCTCAATGATTTCCTTAATTTTCAACTTGTGGGCGGCGTCATTATCCTTGACCAACTTTTTCAGCTTTTGGACCTCTTTCTCATAATGACCAGCTTTGGCGACAACAATCTTCTTCTGGTCTTTAAGATCCTCGATTTGCTTTTCAAAGGCCTCATTATCACCAGCAATTTTAAGGATAGCCTGCAAAATAGGAATATTTCAGGATATAACTGAAACAAAACAAATAATAATTATAAAATTAACCTTCTGAAGAAGATCAGCAGTAGGGAAATCAGGGATATCGTTCACATTGATCACACCGGCGCCTTTGCGCTTCTTGGATGTTTTGGTCGAACGAGTGTGCATTATCCTCGCCTTAGGAACCACCGGACTGGCCTTCTCCTTCTTGATGGTCAAAAAATCGCTGAGGTCTTCAAGATCAAAAGCAGATTCTAGAAAATAAGAACAGCAACATAAGAACCCTAAGACTAAACAAACCTCAACAAATTCAAGCAAAGGAAATACCTGATGTCATTGGGCTTGAGATTGTTGAGAAGATGCACTGTGGGCTAAAGATGTCACAGGGATATCGTCCTTTGATGTCGCAACAAACTTTTGTTCCCTCTCTCCTATTTGCAACAAAGATTGTACCCTTTGTTCAGTATCCGTGCTCTCGGTAACCAACGATTCAAATTTTGGCGTTAAAAAACAGGTATAAACGAAAATCAATTAGTAAAAACCCAGATTATGATAAGAGCAAATAAAATATCCTACCCTTTAATAACCAACTAATAGTAAGAGATATCCCCCCGGAGATAGAACTCCTCTTAACAAAAAAGAACTTATTCCTCCATTCCTCTTCATTCATGGTAACCCCATGAACTAAAACAGGGGCACCACTTCTTCTCTGAAGCAAGAAACGGAATAATCATGGGTACGAAGCTGGTAAGCAAAAGAGATTTCAGGGAGACCGATCTTAAGGCCGTACTTATGGTTTAATCTATGAAGGGTGACGAGTAAACGCTAACCCATGGGCATCAGTTGGGAATAACAGAGACGAGTGTGATGCGAAAAAACTCAGAAATCAGAGAAGGGAAAGAGAAGGATAAACCCAAAGAAAAAGGGTATTCGGAAAAACAATCCCATGTAGGAGAACTATGATCGGCCTTGAGGGCAAGATCAAAACGGCGGAATATTGTTTCTTCGGGAAACGCTTTAGATAGTTGCATGGCATCGATATGATCATTGTTTCGGGTAAAAATTAACAAGTGTAACTTTTAGCAAAACCGAATTAGTTTTGTGGGGTATTGTGTTTAACAAGTAAATATATTGAATATCACAAATATATGTTCAATATATCCCTAAATATCCCTGAGGATCCCTAGGGATATTTCAGAATATAAAATGAAATAAACAGCTTGCACACGAGATTTATACGAGGAAAAGCCCTTAATCCCTTAGGATTGCCGGCATAAAAACCTCGGGAGGTGACAATCGTCACTCTGCCTTGTTCTTATTAATACAAAATATGTAAAATTACAATACAAGAGCGCGATTGATCGACCACTAAGTGTTTATAAACTGTGAATGCTGCAAATAAGAAGTAATCAGAAGTAAACTGAGTGAGTTGTGTGTGTTTCCTAGATCGATATCGCCTCAATTATAGTAAAATACAATTAACGATATTCCCGAATATTCCGGCGAGAATCTCGGAATCATGACCATGTCTTCAATTGTGGCAGCCACCACGTCCATCAAACGTGTGGAAGCGCTTCTGTCAACTAAACCCCGGATCTTTAGGTCAAATCCAGTCAATATGACCGTTGGTGACTTGTTCTCCACTTGTAGCCGTTATTTAGCATGTTTACCACGTTTTCTTTGACTTTATCCCGACTTTTAGGGTAAAACACGTCCATAATAAGTTACCTGCAATACTAAGTCAAGCTATACAGGGAAAAGATCAATTAGCAATGTTAGCATTCAGGATATTTGAGGATATTTGAGGATACTTAAGAATCCCATATTCCGGATTATCCTCGGCTATCCCTAATCTCAGACCATAAAAATTGACCCACAACAATTGCCCCAAAAATTTTGTAAGTTGTTTTTAATACATACAGCTTTAAAATTTTTCAGACTTAACATTTGTGAGGATTTGTCTTGATATTCCTTGAGATTTGGGATTTACAAGTATTCTTATCTCCATATAGAAATAATCAGAAATGAAAAGTATCATGGTAAATTAAAAGAGTTAAGAAACAGGTACCAATTTCTGGAGATAGTAAATTTAATTTGAAATCTTCTCTGTTCCTGTCAAAATATCAAAAAGATTTCATACCTGAATATCCCCAAGTATCTCGTGGTATTCCCAAGTATCCTTGAAATTCAATCCTGCATAAATAGAAAAACAAGAAAACTTGGGACAAGCCCAAGATACTGGCGACAAGGCCGATTAAAACTGGCGACTAAGGCCGAAATACTGGCGACTAAGGCCGGAATACTGGCGACAAGGCCGGAATACTGGCGACAAGGCCGAGATACTGGCGACTAAGGCCACTGGCGACTAAGGCCGATATACTGGCGACAAGGCCACTGGCGACTAAGGCCGGAATACTGGCGACAAGGCCACTGGCGACTAAGGCCGGAATACTGGCGACTAAGGCCGGGATACTGGCGACTAGGCCGGAATTCGGAGGATCCCTGGTAATAGTCTTTGAAAATGAAATTGTCAGCCACTCATGCGTGTACTGGTCCCAAAATCTCCAACTATACCGGGATATTTCGGAGGATCCTTAGTTATAGCCCTTGATAATGAAATTGTCAGCCACTCATGCGTGTACTGGTCCCATCATCTCAGACTATAATAGGATAAACGTGCGCAACTGGCGAGGGCATGAGCCCTAAGTCTTCATGATATTCTGTTGAGTTTTGATTTCAGGTCAAAACTTTGCAGCTGGACATAAAGTCAGTGCGGGGTCTTCATCAAGTTCTGATTTCAGGTCAGACCTTGGGTTAAGACATAAAGTCTCATCTCTTCTCCTGCTATACCTACAAGACAATAAGATTTTTGCATTGCTGGGAACCAGGAATCCTGATGCCCCTCGAATGCTTGATTAGTAGCATGGTAATTTGGAATATACAAGAATATATAGGCATATATAAGAATAATTATAAATATTCAGAAATACGAATGCAGAGTATAACTTAATAAGTTTTAAATAAAGTATAACTTAAGATGAATGGCATTCCAAGATCTTGGAAGAGGTTCTCCTTCCATGTTGGTTAACTTGTATGCACCTTTTCCAGCTTCGGAATCTATCCTATAGGGTCCTTCCCATTTCGGAGCGAGTTTTCCGTCAGCTGGATTGGTAGTATTCTGAAATGCTTTCCTTAGTACTAAGTCACCAACTTGAAATCTTCGTATCCTAATATTCTTGTTATATGATTTGGCTATCTTTTGTTGATATGTTGCCATCCTTATCCTTGCGATATCCCTAAGTTCATCAATGGTATCTAAATCCTCGGAGAGTATTTCCTTGTTGGATTCTAGATCTTGTAAGCTTGATCTTGCAGTAGGGACAACCATTTCAGTTGGGAGAACGGCTTCAGAACCATACACTAAAGAGAATGGCGTTTGACCAGTTGCATTCTTTGTGGTTGTTCTATCAGCCCATAGGACAAATGGAAGTTCTTCAGCCCACTTTCCTTTCTTAGATCCCAACTTTTTCTTAAGGTTGTTAATTATAATCTTGTTGCTTGATTCCGCTTGACCATTAGCTTGAGGATGAACAGGTGTAGAGGTGATCATCTTTATGCCCCAGCTTTCACAGAAGTTTGTGGTCCTTTTGCCTATGAACTGGGACCCATTGTCACAAGTGATTTCTGCGGGTATTCCAAATCTAGTCAGGATATTCCTCTTTATGAACGAAACTACTTCTTTTTCTCTGACTTGTACGAAGGCTTCTGCTTCAATCCATTTTGAGAAATAATCTGTCATAGCAAGCATAAACACCTTTCCTCCAGGTGCTTTAGGTAGTTTTCCTACTATATCCATTCTCATGAATGGCCATGATGAGACTATTGGATGTAGAGGTTCAGCTGGTTGATGAAGTATATTGCTATGTCTTTGACAAGCATCACATTTCTGGGAATAAGACATTGCGTCTCTTCTCATGGTTGGCCAAAAGTATCCTGTTCTCAGGATCTTTGAGAATAATGCTCTACCCCCAGTATGGTTTCCACAATCTCCTTTATGGATATCTTTCATTACTTCCAAACTTTCGGGTTTCTCCAAACACCTTAAGTATGGGCCTGATATTGATTTCCTATATAAGATATCTCGTATGATTGTGTATCTAGATACTTTTGCTTTAAAAGCTCTAGGATTTGTTTCTTCATCAGGTATTTTCCCTGTTTGAAGGTAGTTCTTGATAGGGATAGTCCAGGATATTTCATGTGATTCTGAGTGAAGAACTTCGGTGTTCTCGGGTTCGCTATCCTGATCTATATCTTGTATATCTATTGCTGGTCTTAATATGTGTAGAATAGGAATATTAATATCCTCAGGGATTCTTAGAGATGATGCTAAGTTTGCCAATGCGTCTGCCTCGGCATTCTCATCCCTTGGTACTTGAGTGATATCGAAATTATAAAAATATCCTGATATATCCTTAACTATTTCTAAATATTTTGCCAATTTATCTCCTTTAGTCATGTAAGAACCGTTAAATTGATTGGCTATTAGTAGGGAATCGACAAAAACATGTAAATTTCTGATGTTCATATCCCTAGCTAATTGGAGTCCTGCTATTAGGGCTTCGTATTCTGCTTCATTGTTAGTTGCTTGAAATTCGCAACTGATCGATTGGGGTATTATGTCCCCCTGTGGCGATTTTAGTATAATGCCTAATCCTGTTCCTCTTATATTCGAAGATCCATCTGTGAACAAGGTCCACTCACCAGTATCTTCGTCTAAGAGTCTTACTTCTAGATCCACTTCTGGTTGTAGATCACTACTAAAATCAGCCACAAAGTCTGCTAAAGCTTGTGACTTAATTGCTGTCCTTGGTTCATAGATCAAATCATATGTGCTGAGTTTAACTGACCATTTTGCCATCCTTCCTGACAGCTCAGGTTTTCTCAGTACGGATTTGACAGGATAATTTGTTTTAATGTGTATTCTATGCGTTTCAAAGTAATGTCTCAGCTTAGTTGATGCCATAACCAAAGCTAAAATTAGCTTTTCTAAATGAGAATATCTAGTCTCAGCATCTACTAAACTTTTACTTACATAGTACACAGGGTGTTGCGATCCCTGATGATCCTTAACTAATACTGCACTTACAGTCGTTCGGGATACTGCTAAATATAGTGATAGAGGTTCACCATTTTCTGGTCTCATGAGCAATGGTGGTGAGGACAAATATTCCTTCAGATCCTGAAGTGCCTTCTCATGCTCTTCATCCCACTGGAACTTCTTATTCTTTTTAAGGATATCGTAGAATCCTTTAAATTTTTCAGAAGACCTTGAGATGAATCTATTGAGGGCTGCTATTCTTCCCGTTAACCTTTGCACTTCTTTTATGCTCTTTGGGGATTTGAGGTTCAAGATTGCTTGAATTTGTTCCGGGCTAGCCTCTATCCCTCTTTTAGTGACCATATATCCCAAGAACTTTCCTGATCTTACCCCAAAATGACACTTAGATGGGTTAAGTTTCATATTGTAGTGGTCCAGGATATCGAAGGATTCCTGAAGATCCTTAAGGTGATTCTCAGTTATCTTCGATTTGACCACCATGTCATCTATATATACTTCCATAGTGTCCCCCAGTTTCTCTTTGAACATCATGTTAACGAGCCTCTGGTATGTGGCTCCAGCATTCTTCAAGCCAAATGGCATTGCTGTATAGCAATATATTCCTGTTGGCGTCATGAAAGCTGTGTCTTCTTGGTCCGAAGGTTCCATTTGAATTTGTTGAAAGCCTGCTGATGCGTCCATGAAAGTTAACATTTCATGTCCTGCTGTTGCATCTACCATGGAATCTATATGTGGTAATGGAAATGGATCTTTAGGACAAGCCTTGTTGAGATCTGTGTAATCTACACAAACTCTCCATTTTCCATTCTTCTTTTGAACCACGACTACGTTGCCTAGCCACTTTGGAAATTTCACCTCTCTAATCATTTTTGCTTTTAGGAGTTTCTCTACTTCCTCTTGAATGATTAGATTTCTTTCGGGTGCAAACTTCCTTCTCTTCTGGTGGACAGGCTTAATATTCCTATCTATTCCTAATTTATGTGTAATCACATCTGAGGATATTCCTGTCATATCCTCATGTTTCCATGCGAATGTGGAAACTCTTGATTTCAGAAAAGAAATCAGTTTCTCTTCAATATCCTCAGGGATACTAGTTCCTATAAGGACTTTTACCTCAGGATCATCGGGATTTAAAGGTATTTCCTTTACTTCTTTTTCCCTATATTCCTGAATATCCCCAAGGTCGCACTTTGATTGCTACGCGGGTGAGGGCCTAGTTGTTCCCTTCATTGAAGACGAGTAGCACTCCTTGGCTTCCTGCTGGTCACTGTTGATCGTCACCACTCCCCACGGTGTCAGTAGCTTGACACATTGATGATAGGTCGAAGGGACTGTTTTCATGTCATGTATCCAAGGTCTACCTAGTATAATATTATAACAAGATAGGGAATCTATAATACAAAAACGTTGCATAGAGTTTACCCCCTCGATGTATACCGGTAGCTTGATTTCTCCAACAGTGGCTTTAGCTTCGCCACTGAATCCGACTAGGATCAGAGATTTAGTTGTTATCTCTGATTCAGGAATGTTCATCCTCTTTAGTGTTTCTAATTGGATGATGTTGACCGAGCTTCCTCCATCTATCAATATCCTGCGTACATAGTGGTTAGCAACATACAAAGTAATGACTAACCCATCATGGTGAGGATCCAGGATATCCTCGCGATCTTGTTCTTCGAAGGACACCACTGTTTCAGTGGTGAGTGTTGATGTTTTTGTGGGTCTCTCTCCGTTTTCCATCTTGGCTTCTTTAGCATGTCTTCTAGCTGCAGAATAAGAGGTACCACAAATATCAGAGCCACCAGAAATGAAGTTAATTACCTTTGCATCTCTAGGTGGAGATGTTGCTCTTTTTGGGAATCCGTTGGGATCCTGTTTTCTTTCTTTCTTCTTTCCCAGTAGTTCTTTAAGATGGCCTTTGCTCAATAAGTAGCTTATCTCCTTTCTTAATGCAATGCAGTCCTCCGTTATGTGGCCGAAGTCCTCATGGAAGGCACACCATTTGGATTTGTCCCTTGTAGCAAACTTCTTTTCCTTTTGTGGCCACCTGGCTTTTTCACCTAAGTCCTGCATGGCACACATTAATTCAGGGATATCAACAGAAAAACAATATTCTGATATCCTGGGATATTCTTCGTCATCCTCATCTTCTTCCACAGAGTTGATCTTGTGGTTATCAGTCTTGTAGTATGGCTTAGATTTGAATGACTTGATGTTAGGTGAGTCCAGCTTTCTCTTTCCTTAATCATTGGGAGGCGTCGTAGTGATCCTCTTTTGGATCTCCTTATCATCCTCCAGTCTTATAAACCTCAATGCACGGTTTCGAACTTCATCCATATTCCTGCAGGGATTCATAACTAAATCATCATAAAAAGGTGAGTCTCTTTGTAAGCCCATCTTAAATGCTTGAACAGCCGTAGTGATTTCAAGATTAGGGATATCCAGGGATTCTTTGCCAAATTTGTTGACATAACTTCTGAGGGATTCGTCGGATCCCTGGGTTACCCTATAGAGATCACTAGTCAGCCTTTCAAACGTCCTGCTACAAGAAAACTGATTGTTAAACAGATTAATTAAGTGAGCAAATGAAGTAATAGAATAGGGGGGAACGTTAAGCAGCCATTTCAGGGCTGCCCCTGTTAGTGTTGAACCAAATCCTTTACATAAGCATGCTTCCTTCAGATGCGGGGGTATAGGGTTAGTTTCCATTCTTTCCCTATATTGCGCCACATGTTCTTCAGGATCAGTGGTTCCATCATACAACTTCATCGTTGGAGTTTGAAATCTTTTCGGGATTTCAGCATCACATATGGGTGGAGCAAATCTGGATATCCTGTGAGTGGTTGTTGGTACTTCCGGGATAGGTTTGACTATTCCTGGTACAGTTGAGATCATATCCCGGAGTTTTTGTATTTCCTTGGCCACTTGAGGAGATATCCCTGAATCCTGCGAGGAACCAAGATTAGTACTTTCAAATGGAGAATAATTATAAGTGTTGCTAGTAATGGGAGTTAGATAAGAAGTTCCCGGGATATTCGTATTATCCCGAGATATCCTTAACCCTTGAGATCCCGACGGATCTCCCAGACTAGTCTGCATAGGAATAAAGTCTCCAGAGTGGTTTCCGGATATCCCTGATGTCCCAAAATCAAGGATTTTTGGAATTATTGGAGTAGTAGTCTCTGGTCGTTTATTCTTTTCAGCCTTCAAATTCTCCATTTCTCTAAGAAGCCTCTGATTCATTTTCTGTTGATCCAACATTTGCTGCTGAACCTGTTGAAACATACTCAAAATATCATTGTTAGAAACAAGTATAGGAGCAGAAGTGGTAATTCTTGTCGATGGAACGCTTTCGGCTATAAATGTTGTCTTCTTCCCGGAATTATCGGGCTTCTTGGAAAAAACAGGAATCTGCGAGGACACATTAGTAGTAGTAGCAGAGACAATAGGTAATGAAGAAGTTGATCTCGGTTGCGAAGCCATTTTTCACTGTATTTTTCGAAAAAACGCCTTTAAACAAGGTTTTAATTATGAAAAAAACACAAGTTTGCCCCACGGTGGGCGCCAAATTGTTTCGGGTAAAAATTAACAAGTGTAACTTTTAGCAAAACCGAATTAGTTTTGTGGGGTATTGTGTTTAACAAGTAAATATATTGAATATCACAAATATATGTTCAATATATCCCTAAATATCCCTGAGGATCCCTAGGGATATTTCAGAATATAAAATGAAATAAACAGCTTGCACACGAGATTTATACGAGGAAAAGCCCTTAATCCCTTAGGATTGCCGGCATAAAAACCTCGGGAGGTGACAATCGTCACTCTGCCTTGTTCTTATTAATACAAAATATGTAAAATTACAATACAAGAGCGCGATTGATCGACCACTAAGTGTTTATAAACTGTGAATGCTGCAAATAAGAAGTAATCAGAAGTAAACTGAGTGAGTTGTGTGTGTTTCCTAGATCGATATCGCCTCAATTTATAGTAAAATACAATTAACGATATTCCCGAATATTCCGGCGAGAATCTCGGAATCATGACCATGTCTTCAATTGTGGCAGCCACCACGTCCATCAAACGTGTGGAAGCGCTTCTGTCAACTAAACCCCGGATCTTTAGGTCAAATCCAGTCAATATGACCGTTGGTGACTTGTTCTCCACTTGTAGCCGTTATTTAGCATGTTTACCACGTTTTCTTTGACTTTATCCCGACTTTTAGGGTAAAACACGTCCATAATAAGTTACCTGCAATACTAAGTCAAGTTATACAGGGAAAAGATCAATTAGCAATGTTAGCATTCAGGATATTTGAGGATATTTGAGGATACTTAAGAATCCCATATTCCGGATTATCCTCGGCTATCCCTAATCTCAGACCATAAAAATTGACCCACAACAATCATCATCGAAGGTGAACGCATTCTGATCAGTGTAAGGAAGGATATTTTGATTGAAAAAGTCGTTGGCCTCAGACGAAGATTCGGAATTCGACATTGTTACTAAAATAAAAAAATAGAGGATGCTGAGCAGAAAACTTACCGGAAGGGATGATCAAAGAAGTTTTGTGATTTGAAAGAGGAGATGTGTGATCATTATATGCGCAGATGTCCGACACGAAATATTAACCGTTATCCCTATCTTAACCGTCCATTAAATCGTGAAACCATCGATTTTAAAATTCAAATTTCAAATTTTACAGCTGTGTCCACTAACTGTAAAATTAGGGGCAATTGTTAGGCGCTAAATATTTCCACTCGGGATATTTCAGGATCCGGGATATTTCGGGATCATGGATATTTAGGGATATACATAATTACTAACCATTATCTCTGTTTGCCTAATTTATGTTGCGAAATTTCAGGAATTGACAGGTTGTCATACAGCCAGCCAAATATCACGGAAACAGGCGTCAACTGACTTCACTTGGACGCGGTATCTAAGAGAGATTCACGCTATCAATTTGAATGAGTCTCCCATGTTTGGAAAGTGCCGGGATATTCGCAACTACCTTATGAACGTTGTTGACCGTTCTCTTGTATTTTCATAGTATATATACCGAGGCAATTGATCGATATAGGACACATCATACACACTGAATCACACAGAAGTTCACTTGCGTACTTAGCATCGATCAACTTGTGCTCTTTTATTGTATTTTACTCGTTCAAATATTAATAAAATCAGGCAGAGTGACAATTATCACCTCCCGAGGTTTTTATGCCGGCAATCCTAAGGGATTAAGGGCTTTTCCTCGTACAAATCTTGTGTGCAAGCCGTTTACTTCATTTTTGTATTTCGGAATATCCCTAGGAATCCTCGAGGATATCCTGATAACAGATTCAACATATTCAAGATATTTGTTTGTAAAACACAACACCCCACTTTTCTAATTCGGTTTTGTTAAAAGTTAAGCTTGTTAATTTTTACCCGAAACAGATGATATCTCTTAAACGACGATGAATTTTCACAAACTCATAAAAGAACATAGTGTTCTAAATGTGTTACAATAATGTTCAAAAAAATTCAAGATTTGGTTTCATCTTGTCAAAGTTATCTGGGTTATTGCTTTAAGAGTGTATTATTATTTGAACACTTCCTTATATATATATATATATATATATATATATATATATATATATATATATATATATATAGGGGAAGGTTCCCCTAAAAAGTCTATTTTGCCTAAGAAGGCTAAGAAGGATTTTCAAAAACACGAAATCCGACCCAAACAAACTCCGATTGAATTCATTTTTACATCATTGGAACCGTCTTGTTGAACACTAGAACACAAACATTAAATTGTAAACAATAAACCCAAATATTAAAACCAAAACTTTAAAAACAAACCATAAAGCTAAAGATAAAGCCTAAAAAGCCAAAACCAAGCCCTAAAATCTAAACTTTAAAATTTGTTATTAAAACTAAAACTTAAAAGCTAATATTGTAGGGTTCGATGAGACGATTCCAACGCCATCAAAATAAGTTCAATCGGAGTTCGTTTAGGTCGGTTTTCGCGGTTTTAAAAATCCTTTTTAGCCTTCTTAGGCAAAATGGACTTTTTATTTGATCTTTCCCCTATATATATATATATATATATATATATATATATATATATATATATATATATATATATATATATATATATATATTATGGTAGTGGTTTCCATAAATAGGGGTTTTTCCCTAAGTAGGTAAGAAGCGATTATATCTCTTGATTTCAAGATCAATGGCTCTAATTACATATAAGGATATAATTAGACTTGAGGGCAGACGTCTATACGTTTTTTTATATTAGGTCAAAAACGATTATGACGATTATTCCCCAAATTATAACTCTTAGTCAACATTTTTCCAACGATTTCAAACGAGCAATTCTTCACCAAATTTCAAAACGAGTGTGCGGATTCAAAGAGTTTATCTCGATTTTGATACAACGATCATTTCCTGTCTTCCGATTCGTAAGTTCTTAAATTTATGATTCCGATCATTTCTTTATCGTTAAAATACATTTGAATCCAATATATAAAGTGTTGATTTTAGATTTTTACAGGAAAATTTGAAGAGATGTGGTTATAAAATCATCTGAGTATTCCAACCGTGAGTTCTTCGATTCCATTTATATTTGTGTTACTTTATTCAGTAATGCATGTTATCAGTTCTTTATTTTTTTATAATTTTAGGAAAAACAATACTTGATAGAGCCAATAAACGAAATCCTTTGATGAAATTGAGCAACCAAGGTACTGTAGTTTTTTCTATAATCAACTGTTTGAAATTTGATTATCTTTTCATGTATAATGCGTTGTTTTTGTATTTTGTAGTTTAAAATATAGTGTATAATGTAGTTTGTTTTTGTAGTTGTATTGTTTAAATGTTGTATTTTGAATAATGTGCTAGTTTAATATAAGACAAAGGAACTAAAAGAAATAATTTTTAATTTTCTATAGATGTATTGTATTTTGTATAATGTCCTAGTTTCTATTACATTTCATCACAATTATACAAAGTTTGCATATTTTAACAAACTTATGTATACTATGTTAGTTAACTAATGTATATTGTGTATACTGTGATAGTTTTAGATAGTTTTTATAATGTATAATGTACTATGTTAAACGCATTTAGTTTGACAATCTTATAAAAAGTTTGCATAATGTGCTGGTTTTGGAGACTACTTGTTTAATCATACACAAATTTTGCATAATTGTGTTGGTTTTATAATGTATAATGTGTGTTGTGTTGTTATAAATGTTGTATTTTGTGCTGCTTTTTCAATTTGTATAATGTACTGTTAGTAAACTAATGTGTGTATAAATGTACTACGTTAGTAAACTAATGTGTGTATTTGTGTTGCATTATATCTGTAATTTCTTATACATTGTTGTGTATTTGTAATTTTATACAAAAGTTTGCATTATTGTGCTGGATTTTAAAAAAAAAAAATTATAGGTTGATTTTTTATAAAGTTTGCATTATTGTACATCATTGTATAAATGTGATATATTTAAACATCATTGTATAAAGTGATGTTTTTGTATATTTGTATTGTAATTAAATGCATTTAGTGTATATCGTGCATTTGTGCTGTATTTCTTATACAATCTGTTGTATTATGTGATGTATGTAAATAGTAGTGTATTGATTTTATTTTACATTTTATAAACAGTGTCAGCCAAAAGCACGAAAATTATCCAAGCTGCTTCAGATGATGATTTTGAACCAACACCACCACCACCAAAAAGGTTAAAACAAACAACTGAAAAAATGCCTCAATCAAGGACACCTAAGAGTGGGAATAACAAGTCTAAATTTGTAGAGTTCGACAACACAAAAAGAGTTTGAGTACGAAATCCACCAAAAAGTCTATGTGAATTCCTTGATATACTAACAAATGAACAAAATGATGCTATCGATGATATTGGATTTACCAGCGTTAATGATTTTAAGATATAAGCTAAACCAAGTTTTCTAACATATTGGTTGTTAACCAATTATGATCTGGACATAGCATCAACATAAGACCAGGGATAGTTTGCCAAACACTTGGTATTCCAATGGGAAAGGTACAACTGAAAGAGAAGAAGACACCTTCAATAGCAGATCCAGTTGTGGCAGATTTCTGAGGGCAGTTTAAAGAGAAAAATTGTATTCCTGATGTGAAAAGCATTATTGATGAAGTTAAAAATTCTAGTGATTCAAGAAGGTTTTCAAAATCAACAAATATTCAATCATAATGGCTCAAATGAGCCAAGGGTTAACCGTCAACATGTCTTTCCTTACGTCATTGCAACCGGAAACAAATTTCAAATCTTTTGATTGGTGTTCATATATAATCACATGTTCGGATTAAAAAAAAAAAGCTAAATGGAATTGAAAAAAACACTATAACGGACTTGCTACATTTCTTACAGTACGTCAAATGTAGGGGTGTAAATGAACCAAGGCAGCTCGTGAAATGCTCGGGATCGGATCGGTAAAAGGCTCGAACGAGCCGAGCCTTAACGAGCCCGAGCTCGAGCCCAAAAGTGGGGCTCATTTAATTATCGAGCCCGAGCTCGAGCTTTACTTATCAAGCTCGAGCTTTACTTATCGAGCTCGAGCCGACTCGCGAGCCTTAACGAGCTTTTTGTTTATATAATTTTTATTTATTATATTAAGTGTTTATTTATTATATAAAGTGTTTATTTATAAAATTAATTATTTTAATATATAAAATTATGATAAATATATTTAAATCAAATATTTTATGTTAAATTTAGAATATATAGTTATAAATATAATTAAATTATTAATTAAAGAAAATAAATTAAATAAATAAAATCTAAACGAGTCAAGCCGAGCCGAGCTCCGCTTGAGCCTAAAATTTTCTAACGAGCCGAGCTCGAGCCCTAATTTATCTTAACGAGCCGAGCTTGAGCTCGAGCCTTAATTTATCTAAACGAGCCGCGCTCGAGCCTTAACGAGCTTGGGATTGGCTCGGCTCGTTTACACCCCTAGTCAAATGTTTGTGTACCCATATACCTATTACAAAGAGAAAAACAGTACAATATATATGAAAATAGTACACTATTTAGAACTGGTATATGTACACAATTAATACTTATTGTATTGTATGTACTGGGTATATGTAAAAGTCAATTAATCTTTAACTAGTGTATATTGTGTACAATGTGCTAGTTTTGGACAATTTTTATAATGCATAATATTGAAATATACTAAGATTATGAATATTCAATGCACTCATCATATGAGTGGAAGACACAATCCTTCTAAGAAAAAGATACCAACAATTTCTATTAACATCTCTAATAGCCTTATGAAGCTTGAAAAAAGTAAGAAAAAAATCTAGGAAAACAAGTGTTTAATCAGCCTGATCCAAAAAAGAAAACAAACATAAGAAAAAAAGAGATTGAAGAAAGAGGTTGGTTGTGTTTGGATGCAAACAAGAAGATAGAAGATAAAAGTGTAGGAATTGTTTGATCTTGCAACATCTTAAAGCTTGTTTATATAGAGGATAAGTGGCATGGCTTGCAAAATAAAGAAATGAGATGGGATTAATAAGAGATCCCTTTTTTTATACCGTTAAAACATTAAGGTTGTATGCTCATCATGTTTGGATAAATTAGTTTTGCTGAACAAATTATTTGGGCAAACCATGAAACCAAAAAGAACCGTACCATTACCAATGGTTTGGCTCATGTTTTGACATAAAAACTTTGATACCGTAAGGTAACTCTCCACCTAAATTACACCTCTGAATGGAATTGAACACATGACCTTTCATTCTAAAAGGCAAGCCTCTACCAAATGGGCTAGTCCCACATCAGCTCTCAGACATACTTGTAATTATCTATTCAACCATCAAAGACCACCGTAACATGATCATCCATCCATAAAGGACAAAGGCCATAAAGGACGGAGGAGTTGATGTTGTGACAACCAATGATGATGTGGTATCAACGTTACCATGGATACAAGCAACCAATCCTACATTACATGCTAGATTTATCAATCTTTACTCAAAACAAGATAAATGAGTTAGTTTGAGGGAACAATTATTATATCTTGGATTGAAATGGATATCATCATAATATAAAACGGGTTAAGATGAGTAGCACCCATGGTTGTAAAAGTCGCTAGGCGCTAGTCGGGCGGCGAGGTACCGCCTAGGGATTAATCGGGATTAATCGGGATTAATCGGCGCTAGGCGGATTGGAATTTTTATATGTAATTTTACAAATATATATTATATACACACATCAATATCAATAATTTAATATAATACTTCAAATAATTTTAAAAAATATACTTAAATATATTAAAAAAAGTACTTTAAAGTGCAAACTTAAACACTGAGTTCAAAGTTTAGAGATAAATTTCGATGTTAACTGCTTGAATTCGATGTTTCAGAGACATATTAAAGATTTTTGATTGAGAAATGTCTAAATAATCATGAAATGGGTCCCTTTTTACCATAAAAAAGTCAAAAAAAGCCAAAAAAAGTCAAAAAAGTGAAAAAAAAATAAAAATCTGATCGGGCCGCCTAGGCCCCGCCTAGGCCGCCTAGCGCCTAGGCACCGCCTAGTGCCTAGGCACCGCCTAGGCCAAAAATTACACATAAGGAGGGCGCCTAGCGCCTAGGCGCCGCCTAGGCGGCCGCCTAGGCCGATTTTTACAACACTGGTAGCACCTTAACACAATGTGGGTCAAGATGAATAACCTAAAAATTATGTGATTAGAAGGAATAAACAGGTAAAAGTTATCAATAATATATTTGATAAGAAAATCACTAAATATTATTTGAATAAATTATTTGTTTAGTTACAACTCATTTTAACTTAAACTAAACTAATGGTTTTTTTTTTTTTAAAAACGACCCATTTAGACCCAAAATAATTTTGCTTAAAACTCATCCTAAGTCGCACCCATCCTGACCCTTATCTGTTCTGACCTGCTAGCCAATCTGACCCAACCCGTCGCTTTTGCCAGGCTTACTACATACTCAATGTTACTGCATACACAAAGAAGATGGAGAAGCAATCTTGTTACCGCAAAAAGAAATCATTTAGTATACAATTTAAGCATTAAGCCTTGTTTGCGGTATGCGCTAATGTATATATATGTCAGCCATTGATGAAGAAAAGTGAAATTACACTATTTTATTTTGCTAGGCCCGTAGATTAAAAAAAAAACCTACCTATTTATGATTAAGGGGTTTATTAGAATATGAAATTCAACCCTGGAAATACAGGATCCCAATTTTTTTACTACCCGGAGCTTCGATACATATTCTAACGTTATTTTACTTAATTTTTATGAAAACAACATTAAAACGTTGGGTTGGTATATTAATCATGCATCATGAACTAGGAGTCTTGTTGGAAGGAGCCTCTCTATTATGTATAGAGGTAAGGTTATCTACATCTTATCCTTCTCAGACACTACCCTAACTTTGCTAACGGTGAGATATACTGAGTACAATAATGATTTTTAAGCATTCAGCATAAAGGTACCCAATATTTTTGGCATGCTTACATAGACAGTTGATACCTTTATGATAGTATGTAGTACTCTTTATCTAGTTTTTTATGCATATTGTTCTGGAATAAATTCCAAGTTATCTTATTCTAACAACTTTTATCAGGCAATCATTTTATATTATCTTGTTTGTTAAAGCTCTGGTCTTTAAGGTCACATATGCCGAAAATAATATACGGGACCTAGCATGTGTCAAATAAAGCACTTAAAAAAACTCCAAATAAATGACTAATTATGCCTGCAAATGACTAAACTAGTTTCAAATGTTGATAAATTGTATTTTTTTCATGAATTGCAAAGGTAATCTGAGCAAAAGCATTACTTGATTTACATCTTTGAAGGATATTCCAGTATCATGGCAATGGTTCTTGTGAATCTCCCAAACGAGACAAATGAAGATACGCATCGGTTCCTGCAATAAAACTCTCACTATTATCTTCTTCTGTGCAAAGCATCATCGTTTACTATTATTCTTACCAACTGAAACAAAATTACCAACTACAAAATAAAAAAAGCACAAAAATACCCTTGAATAAGGGTTCAAGTCAATATTCAACAAATGGTAACCAACAATAAAAGATGTTAACTGTTAAGCTCTTATGTGTTGCACAAATTTGTTTGACTTTTAGTGGCACATCCAGTAATCAGTTACATAATGATATTAATTGTTTGTGACCATTAGAAGTGTGAATTTCAATCTCTTTACTTATGAATGGGCCAATTCATTTTATTTATTGTCTCAAACACAACAAATTAGAAGGGAAAAACTGAAAGAGTAATCAAGAAAGAAAAATGCACACTCAGTTCATATTTAAAAAAGAGTAAGATTATTAATGATATAATATATTTTTTTATCATATATAACTCAATTACTTTTTTAATATCAAAATTTTAAGACAGTTTCCGCTTAACCCAACGCATTTTGAACCCTATTAAATAACTACCTGTTTTGGTCTGCCCAGCCTGTTGCCACCTGCTTTGGCTAAGCATTTGGTACTTTCATGGCTCACATAATAACAAGGGCTAGAATAAAAGGTAAAAAGGATTAAAAAAATTGTGTTATGACTTCAAAAGACTCGGATAGAGTATGACATGAGCAAATTTATTTTCTTATACTGCTTCTCAAAATATCTAATCCAAATCACTAGAGTGGCTGCCAAAATCATGATCATTAGGAGTTAGGACACATACCATATTAATGTATTACAGATTTTTAAAATACCCAAATCCTAGCATCCACCTATCACAGTCGTTTGTATGCCATCTAAACCCATGTCCTTGCAACAGTGGTATAAAAAATAATTTTCTAAACCAAATGATCAGAACAATGGGTTAGTTTTCCACCCATGTATGATCCATTTGACAAAATACTCTTTGTAACCATATTCGACACATTAATCATTTTAAAAGTCTTAAAATTATGCAGGATTGTGTTGGGTCAACCCAACCCAGCCTAACCTATTTGAACCCTACAAGAAAACTTACCCATTTGGACCTGTTACCCAACCAACACATATTGCAACCTCCATAAATAGATACATAATTTGTTGATTATATGGAATTGAACATACCATAGCCTTCCATAGAGATAATTTGCAGATCTCCTCCAAAATAGCGAGCATATAATCGGCTTATGGGGAGACCAAAACCATAACCTGCCATTGTTGCTACATCTGCAGTTCCAAGATCCGCCTGCTCATCAAGTGGATTTTTGGCAGTACTGTAGAGATACGTAAAAATTCTAGGCAGACCACTTCTTGGTATTCCACCACCCTCATCAGATACCTACAACACAAACACACACTCTTTTGATTATGTTGCAAAATAATTTAATATGTACAAGATGGTCTATTTAACCCAACATGCCTTTATTGTAACATCTTCCAACCCATCTGCAACTATTATTCGAATAGGAGGTGCGATTTTGTCCGAGTCCATAAACCGCTCCTCAACAGCACGCAATGAATTTTTAACCAACTCAAACACCATCAAATGCAAATGATTTGGAACATATCTGCCACAAGTAAATGAAGAAAGACATATATATGTTAACAATAATCAGAAAAGGTTGCAAGTAAACTGTAGAGGTGAGAGGTGGTAGGGGCGAGTAAGTGATAAGTTTTTAAAACAAGTTGCAATGGTCCCATGGATATCTGATATAAATAACTAATGCATTAATTATGATTAAGATTATAATCTAATCTGTGAATGATATTGTTTAAAAAGATTTATACAATAAGGACAGACTTTAGGCAACTTTCAAACCTTGTAGCTAAATATTTTATTTAATCCCTTTGAGATAAAACACAACCCAAATAGCAAGTAAATGGTGCAAATTTGCCACCTTTAGTAAACTCTTATAAGTTAGTGAAGGAAACATACGGGAATGTGAAATCAGGGTCACCATAGACGTTAACCTCAGGTGCACTTCCATACTCACGTAAACAAACAGAACGTGCATCCTCACTGGCATTTCTTGCCACCTCTACAGGAGACATCTTTGCATGTATGTAACCTATTCTATCCGGTGGGGGATTGGGATCATGCATCGCCACATGCTGCCCTAAGAAACAGTAAGAACAAATTTGAATGTGCATTTTGAGTGTGATTATTAATTGTTACTGAATATATCCAACATCTAACAATCATATGTAACAACACATTTTACAGCCTGTACAAGATAGTGTTAGGAATTGCTTATGTTATTTGATGTTGTACAAATCAGTAACTAAGACGTTTGAGTGTTTAAACAATTATGATCACTTCAAAGGATTAATATATAAAAGGATAATATTATTAAGGAAGAATTACATATTTCCCCTTCCTAGCTTGAAATATTACTTATTTCCCCTAGGTACAAATTTTCAACGCATAATATACAATGCTCTTAAAGCATGATTTGGGGAAATATGTAATTTTATAAGTTACGAAGGGGAAATATGTAAATGACCCTATTAATAAATATGAGTAAAAGTTATCTGATTAGGTTAAAATATGTGCTAAATAGAGAATAATCATCCCTTAAATAATCAATTCTAATGTAGCTAGTATGACACTAATCAGATACTCAAAAGAGGAATCAGGTTGTTCAAATACTAAAAGTTGATAGCTATAGCTTCAAGTTATATTAACCAAAAATAAAAGAAAATAGAAACAAAAACATAATATGAGTCAAAAAGAAAGAAAACTGATAAACCAAATTGATATAGTGGCCAAAGAAAGATGACACTAACCAATAAGCATTCTTATCCCAATTCTTGACATATAAAAGCGATCTAGAAACTGGTGGATATCATCCAAGTCCTTGCAATCAAGTTTTGGGTCAAGATCTTTCTTCAACTGTTGAACTCCTAGAGCCATGGTAGGGACAACATTATTGTGTCTCACTTTGATCAAATTAATCATTTTTGTGAAGTCCTGCTCATCATTTTTGTCCTTGATATCAGGAAATGATCTAAGGTCACGAAACGAGTCCAGGTACCAATCTCTCACCTTGCAAGTCATAAACAGAAGAAATCACTGGCCCAAAAGTAGGAGCTAATCAACCGTGTTACAGACATGAACCAAAATGAAGATGCTAAATTAGCCAAAACAAAGCTGTCACATTGGAAAGAGATGAACAAAATTCACAGAAAATCAGCTTTTGACTTGCAAAAATCATTCAGGCTTGAAAGCTTATACCAACTGAATTTCAATTCATACAAAAATAAGGAATCCTAAAGCCCAGTTTAAAACATAAATGTCTCAAGATTTTTAAAGCCAATAGAGGGCTACAAGCTATGTCATTTTGTAAAAAAGAAACAAGTGGCTTCTAAAAAGAACCTCAAATTAATCCTCAAAAAATATATTTAACCTCATTAAACTATACTATATTCTAGGGTATTTGAAAAGGGAATAACAATTCAAATATTGTTAAAATAATGTTGTAGATATTAAGAGATTCAATGCAGTCATCAACTAGACTCCCAAAAATTGAAGTAAATTCTATTCATATTTGAACTTAAACAAGACTTAGTAAACAGATGTTTTCAATTTGTCGTAGATATTAAGAAGTTCAATGCAGTCATCAACCATGCTCCCAAAAATTGAAGTTGATCTAATCAAATTTGAACTTAAAAGGCTGTATTCGCATCAAATATCAACCAAAATACACAAAATTCTCGTCAAAAACAGCCAGTTGAACACAAAACCTAACATGCAGATCAGGTAACCTAAACAAATCGCAATTCCGAACGACCACAGATAAATCATTGACAGAGAATCGGAATTCGGGAACAACTGTAGATAAATGAGATTGAATTGTAACATACTTTGAGTATAGCAGGCTTTTGAGATAAGCCATAGGGAAGGGACTGGAGCTCAATGGCACGCCTAGCAATCCGGATTGGAAGCTCTTTATGAAGAAATTGAGCGGCTAGAATGAGGTTGCGGTCGGTGAATCTGGAGCCGAACTCGAGCATGTAACGCAGGCTCACGCCGGTCTGTTTCATGGAGCCCCATCGCTGCACCTCCTCCAACAGGCTTTTGGAGAAGGAGTCGTAGAGCTTCTTGGCGGCCATGGATTCTGAGCCACAAACCGAAACAGTCATATCACAACCACACCCCCCATACATACATACATAATAATTCACATATAAATATATAATATAAACTCTACTTTTCATTATTTGGTTCTTCGTCGGAGATAATCAACTGTCATTTGGGTTTAATCATCTTGTCTAATTACACCTGTCTAAGCAACTAAATCAATAATCTAAAATTTTAAAATTTCTTCCAAAACATAGCAAGTCGAGCTGGATAATCATCATCAAACATATAAACTTGTTTTTTCAAATTAAATTCGTTCACACGGATTATTACGCGTGAAACCGAGAAATGTATAGTGTTCAAAAATTCTAAAACTCGAATCGTATCCGAACAGAAATAATCAATTCTATTTGAATCATGATTCAGGTTGTTTCTGATAAATCCGAATCCAAAAGGTTATTCGGATATTCGATTCGGATCAGGATTTTTGGTTTTATGTAATTTGGGTTGTTCGGTATCCGAATAAACCGATTACGAGACAATAGACTATGGTTGATTTTGAGTTGTTCGAGTTGTTCAAATATTTTTTATGAGTCATAAATTTTACTTATGCTGTTTTATTTTGTTGGATTTGTGATCATTTTTTAATTTTGAACTTTAAAGTGTTTTATTATGAATTTAAACTAGTAAAATGTTTATTTTTATGGACCAAAATATAGGAAACAATAAATAGCCAAAACAAAAATAAAATTAGAAATTTGTATTCAACTTTCTTCGTGTTGTATCCAAACCGAATACTAATTCAAATAAATTCAGGTCGTATGAGATTCGAATCAATTCAGGTCGAGTCAGATAGAGACAAAAAAAAAGTTAAATCCAAATAACATAGTTCAAATAAACCAAATAACTCATAATCCGACCCGATGAACATCCTCTGCCTTCAAACCTACTTCACTGATTGACGTACTAAGGAGGTTCTAGAAAATGACATTATCTTTGTACGTTTGACGTGATGAATATTAGAATATGGTTATACATGACATCTTTCTTTTACATGCTTTAATTTTACCTTTTGAATGAGCAGTTTTAGGCATCATTGTTTGATGCAATAAAATATGTATCAAGACTTAAGAGCACTATGTAGTCAAGATCTTGTATGTTTCCTTTTTCTGCTAAGAGATTGGAATCTTTATGCCTTTGTTGATTCAAATTTACAAAATACATGACAATGTGTAACACTCCAAATTTTCTATGTTATGATTCTTTATTATTAACGATGATTATGAAAGTACTTCCACTATTTTGTTAAGATGATTATATGAAAATGATAAGTTATGATAGTAACTCAATAATGTCATAATAAGGAAACTAAGCTTTAAACCATGATCACATTACCCATGAAACATATTTAAGGTTTAATAGCATTAGTTTATGAATATGATAAAACAATGATGGAAATGAGTGTGAATTCGCAAACAATGCTTGTAGCGAAAGCTACGACAAACCAGAATTTTGAACGCTAATCATAATATGAACCCTATAATCATTGAATCCTTAGGAGGTGTGATACATATGGTTAGAAAGAGGTTGAAAAATCTTGAATGTGGGCGAAAACGACACGCAAAATGGAGTCGTATGAATCGGATATCGCGAAAACAAGTTCCAGACACTACGCATGCAAACGGAAACGTGTCTCGTCACCCTGACACGTGTCAAAAGCCCATGCTTCGTGTCATTCTGGCATGTCACATGACATAGAATGTTGCCACATGTCCCTAGGTGGTGCCACATGTCCGGCGATGTGCCGCGATGCGGTTGCTTCGATTTGCGTGCCAATTCCTATAAATAGTCTTCGAAAGTTCATTTGTACGTACACTTTAAAATACCACTCTTTTCTCTCAACATAAACACTCCTCTAACCACCCTTTGAAGTAATACAAGTTTACGGAAGTACGAGAAGAGTGTTTGGGACGATCAGAACGATTAAACGAGGTGATGTTTTGGTAAGGTCATGCATAAGATTAAGTTGTAGTTATCTCCATAAATCATTACAAATTGTTGTAGTTATCTCCATAAATCATTATAAATTTTTCTGGGGATATGTTGAAGTAATGATTACTTTATAATTTATATAAGCAAAAATTAAGATTATGAAACTCTCTGGATTGTGTTACGAGCTACACACTCGTATAGGAGCTAACCAAAACGTAACCGTTGTGCTGTCCGTTTAGAAACCCTGAAATAAAAAGTGGTTTACGTTATATGATTAATATTATAATTATGTTAGGATTTCCATGTTAATAGGATTTCATTGTGAACTTGAGAAAGTGAATGATAGCAAAGAAAGTTAGTTGGTTGTGCATAACTAAGTTAATGTGACTTCTATGAGACCTTTTTTGTTGTTTTAACATTTTAGGGCTAATGTGTATGCATGATAAATACCTTTGAAATGTTTGTGAAATTTTTGTATGATTGACCGTCAAAGTTTTGTTACAAACAATTTTGTTGAATGAATGGTTAGATAATATGGTATTATGAAATGAGTTGGGCCAATTATGTGCTTAAACTAATAGTGGATGTAATCCCTAGGGTTCGACTAACTCTCAAGCATTGAAATCATGTTCACATATTCCACCGTCGGTCAGGTGTGACAGTGGAGAGGGGTGTGGCTAATGATAGTGTTTGGATTATCATATCTATGATGAAGATAAACTTCCATGAGTTGAAAGGGTGGTGGCTGGGCATTGTGCTCTACATATATCCTATATATAAGTTCGGTCAAATCAATGGAAGTGTATCGTCCTCAGAGCTGATACACTTCATGCTTATAAACCACTCCTTTATACGCAAGTTAATCCAATTCATGGAGGAATGTTTGTGGGATAAAATAAAGGTTTGAGTACAAATGTTTTGATGAAAAGATGTTTTAAGAAAATATGTTTTGAACAAAATTTAAATAGGTGGCTAATGTTTGTATGTAAGAAATTTATACTATCAACTCCTTGTATAGGAGGGTGAATGTGCCTAGATATGCGGTGTCACACCCCGACCAACGGCGGAAATTTTGGGGCGCGAGCTCGATTGTTCATTAACTAATGGTGCTATTGTAATGTGTCAATAATTAATGCATCAACATTAAATATTCAACAATAATAACATGAACCAAATTCAAATAATTAAATGAAACATTCAATACATAAGTTTGAATATCTATACTATTACATTTGATTCTAAACATCGTTTAAGATTTATCTAGGTCCACTAAATATTATCTTATGTCTTCTTCTTAACCTGTTCCATATGCAAAAATGGTTTTTGGGTCAACTATATGAATAGCTGGTGAGTATAACATACAGTTTAAATAAATGTTTTAAAATAAACAATGCATAACAACTAGACTATCTAGAATCAGAATAGATCACGTATAGGCTACTTGTTTGCACATAAAATGAATATAATTGAAATAATAATAATGTTCTCTCAAACAATTGTAATACATAGAATTTAGTCAAGACTGATCAAGTCTTAACTAAGACATGCAAAACACAAGTTTGTAATAGATAACAATCTCTCAAACATGTTCCAGTAATAGTATATTAGTATAAAACTACTACTTCAACTAAGGTGGTGTTTGTTTTTTCTGAGGTAAAACATCTGCAGTCTGCGGAGCACGTTTGCAAACCTCTTTTGCAGAAGAGGTGGGCCAAACCCCTGCAAGAAGAGGGAAAAAGAGGGTTTGTTTTTTAACCTCTTCAAAACTCTTTCCCACTCCCTTCCCCTATCCTAAGCAGACAAAAAAAACCCTAATCTTGAATCCAACCCAACGATGAAACAAAGCAAATGCACCACTGTCACCATCACCGATCGGTGGGAGGTGCGACGCCGGAGGTGGTACCGGAGAGTAGCATATGAACCCGTGACCCGGTGGTGGTAGAAGCCGGTGGTGGTAGAAGTGTTGGAGGCAGATCGGTGGTAGCAAACCTGTGGGAGGTGCGACGCCGGGAGGTGCGACGCCGGAGATCGACGGGAGTAGCGCCGGTGGGGGTCGGTGGTAGCAGATCGGTTGGGGACGTCGTATGAGGGAAGGGGGCGGCAGGGAACAAAAAGAAGCGTGAGAAGTGAGTATACCATGTCTGCAAGAAAAAGAGGTTTTGCAGACCTTTTTAATGAAATGTCTGCGAAAAACAAACACCCTTCATCTGCCCGTGGTCTGCGGGACGCAGACAAAAGAGGTTTCGCATACCTTTTTGATAAAAACAAACAGCACCTAACCTAAGTCTACAGTAGATAATTGTCTCTCAAACAAGTTCGATACTAGTATAACATATAGCATGTCAATCTTGTTTACAATAGATAACACATGAATATGAATCATATATTTCAAAAAAAAAGACATACACATAGTAAGAATTCTAACCAAAATAGACTAATGCTTGTATCAAATGTTTTGATTTTAACATTATTTCACAGAAAAAATAACATTAAAATTAGTACAATTTTGCTTTTTTTTTGTCGATGGCCAACACATATCTGCATTATATGCGCACACTACAAATGAGGCCGGTTAATTACAAAATCACATAAATTGCTTAAGTTGAAATATCTGGAAGTATAAGGGTTATGTTTGCCAATAAGATTACATAAAAGGGTGAAATATCAAAGTTAGCCAAAATTTTTAATCCTTATCTCCAAAGGGATGTACGCACGCGAGCTGAAAGGACGAAACGATGTCGTCATCAGCACCGGCGTCATGGTCTCTTTCGTTCTCGTCTTCGTTATCGTTATCTTCCGACAACCACCGGCAGCTCCTCCAAGACCACCACATTAACTATCACATCACTTCCCGTAGATCTGAATTCCGGTGCGCAGTCCGGTCAGCTTCGCCGGTTGCTGCACCGAAGAAGAAGAAACTATGGAAGCATGGGGAGTACCCTGGTGACGTGTCAGAGAATTCGAGCGTTAACAGAAGAACACCGATCAAAAACATCAAGAAGAAGATGGATTGTAAGAATAGCCTAAATCCGTGGGTAAATACTGTTACTCAGGCATTATCGGATTCCATTGACGCCAAGCAGTGGTTACGAGCCCTAGAGGTAATTTGTTGAACCCTAGTACGATTAGCATATTTGCATTTCATAATTTGTTATTGAATACACCTGGCTTGAATCGATACGTTTGAATGCGTTTGTAAAATCCAAATTTAGGGTTGAGAAAAACCGATTAACCGAACAATCAAAAAACCCATATCGATTTCGGTTTTGTTTTTCTAAAATCGAAAATTACGGTTGAGTTGTGGTTATTCCTTGCTTCAAAATCAAACCGAACCGCACCAAAAACGAACCTAACCGCACCAAAACTAAAACCGACCATTACATGGAACCAGCCCAAACCCACACTAAATCGGTTTGACACCAACATGTTAGCTTAGTCGGTTGATACCAACATGAGTTTTATTTAACGAGGGAAAGAGAAAATAAAATAACATGTTTGTGTTTCTTTAGTTTTATTTAAGGAAGAAATGAAGAGAATTGGACAAATTCCTTAGCTTTCCTTTCCTTCTGATTCCCGATTTGGAAGGAAAAGAAAGGAAAGAACTCAATTCTTTTATTTTCCTTTCCTCTTGTTTCTTTTCTTTTTCTTTCATCTCCTTTAATAAACTAAGGAACAAAGAGATATGTATGTTACAACACACGAATTAAAAGTATTAAATTAAATATAAAATAGTTACCTGATAAAAAGTTATAAAATTAACTGTATGAAGAAATAAAAACAGAAAATACATTCATTTATTAGGTGAATATAGAGAAATTGAAAAATTAAATGACAGGAATAAATATTTGAGAATAAAACAAATAAAAGGAAGAAGTAAATTTATTTATTAGATAGAGAGAGCAGTGTTGTAAAAATCGCGATTCCTCGGCCGATTAATCGGCAAAAGTCTCTAATCGGGGTGTTCCCGACTAATTTTCCTCAAATCGGCCAATTAATCGCTAGTCGGTCAACGACGGTCAAAATCGGACCTAATCGGTCCTGATCGGTCTGAATCGGCCACCAATCGGCCAAAAAACGGCCGATTTCCGGCGAATACGAGAGCAAAATGGAAAACATACCTTCGATCTTAGTTGGGAACGACGATCCAGACTTCGATTGACAAGAAAGCTTCGATTCCGACCTCGATTGACTTTGCCGGAACCCTAATTTGGACTTGGACGACGAAGCACGCGTAGTCGGGAGACGGGATTGCTTGCTTTTGAAAATCAGAAATGGGCTTTTTTATTGGATGGGTGGGCTGGGTATCAAAAAAAAAACAAAATAAATAGCCCATCTGAATTAATTTGATAAAATCTTATATTATTTGCAAACTTATACATAAAGTTTTGTATATATATATATAATTATTAAAATTTATATATAAAATCTCAATCCGATTAATCCCTAGTCCCCACCTCACCGACCGACTAGCGATTTTTACAACACTGAGAGAGAGACTCTAAATTAGAGTTCGAAGGTGCCCTTGTTTAGGGTGTAAACAATGTTTTTAGAACCGGACGTCTTACTTGTTACTGGTGGGACCGATGACATTATAAATATATAAAATATTCCATAAAATTTGTAGAATTATAAACACATTTAAACAAACATAATTAATGCTTAAACAAACATAATCTTATTAAAAAAATACAAGGTTTGATTTTAATGTTTAATTCTTTGCATTTTACTTTAAAAAAACTTGAAATCCGGTCCAACCAGTGAACCGGCTCAGTTCCCTTGAGGGCGGTTCACATGTGGTTTTTGGGTCGGTTGACCCCCTGGTTCCAGTAGTCCGGTCTGGTTCTGACCACACTAGATGTAAATGAGCTGGGTTGGCCCTCTGATAGAGTATTCAAAAAAACCAAAATCCGGGAAAATCCGAAATCTGAATTGTATATGAAACCTGAAAAAACCGTCTCAAACTCTTATTCGGGATATTTGGATAGAATTGGGTTGGATACATGTTTTTCTTATCTGGATCAGATTGGATATCGGTTATACAAAATCTTCCTTTCGGATTGGACATCTGAATTCAACCCAAATAAACCAAATAAAGCATGTTTATTTGGGTTATTTGGGTGTAAAATCAAGCTTACTTGGGTTATTCGGATTAATTCGGATCGGAAAAGCATATTTCTTTCATGTCGGGTTTCGAATATTGTCAAAAATTATCAGATCCAGATAAACCATTATCCAACCAATGAACACCCCTAGAGCTTGAGAGATTGACAAGGCTTGGGCTCAGCTTAAAGGGATCTTGGGCTTGAGCTCGGCTCGGCTTATTTATTGTCAATTATAAATTTATTTCTTTTAATTATTAACTAGGTTAATATCCCGTGTATTACAAGAGTTGAATAAAAAAATACTATATAGTAATGAATAAAAATTTAGGGTTTGAAAAACGATTTTTAGGATTAAATATGATTGAATTTAAGTTATCTTTTAACATTTCATTTTTAGAATTGTATTAAAAACTATTTTTTATATATAAATCTTGTTTAAATTTCTGGGTTTTGTTTTTTTAGAAAAATTGTTTTATATAATTTATATTTTCAAAATCTATTTTTCATATAAAGATTTGATTTTTAATTTATTAAAAAATTACTATTAATATAAAAATGTGTAACAAAAATCATTAGTTATTGTATTTAATTTAATTATTTAATATGAAAGAGAATATATAAACATTTAATAAGAGAGAAAATTGGATAACTTGGTTAATAATGTGACACATGTCAAAAATGGTTTAAAAATTTGACAAGTTTTATTAAGAGGTTTAAGAATTTGATAAGTGTCATTTGATTTACTTGTTTATTAGAAGTAGAAGATTTTATATATGTTTTAGCTATACTTTTCGTATATTACATAATTATTTTATTAGATTTTAACATAATTTTATATGTAAAAATAATTATGTATATAAATTATACATTTATTTAATTAAATAAGATTTATATGAATAAAAAGCTCGTTTCGCGAGACATGTAAAGCTCGAGCTTAATCTTGATAGCTAAACGAGCAATATTTTAGGGCTCGAACTCGGGCTTGGGCTCATTTAAGCTCGGCTCATTAGAGTTTTCTAACGATCCAATCTCGAATTTTTCGCGACTTGCTTCTCTCCCCTAATAAATACACAAATTTATAAAATACTAATTGTATAATTATAAATTTTTTATACCTTTCTCAATTAAAAAAAGTTATTAATAATAAAAAAATATATTACATAATAATATTAAATGCCAATTATATTATATATACCTTTTATAATTAAAAATGAATTCTTAATATAATAAAAAATATTTTAATATCAAAAAGCACACTTTTAGAAAATCTAATTATTATAAAATATGAAAATTTTCCAAAAATTTATAACTCATAATATCTTTTTATAATTAATAAGTCATTATTATTAACTATTTATTTTTTTCTTTATCAACTTGTTTAATGATAAAAGATAACATTAAATAATGACACTTTTTAAAAACAACGTTTTTAAAATGAATTGTTTAGAAACCAAACTTTGAAAAGGAATTTTTTAAAATACAATATTATTATTTTATTTTCTATGTAATGCTGATCATATTTTAAAACAAAAAATCATTTACAATTTTTAAATTTATATTATTAAATACTTTTTTTTATTTAACCCGTGTAATGAACGGGATACAAATCTAGTATAATATATATAGAAGATTAATTATTTTGGGCTAAATTTTCAAGCCCAGATTCATTAACAAATGATTTAAAGAAATTGTTAGTTAAAAGTTCAGCTTAAAGTTCATTATTTTGAGCTATTTTTTTCAGGTCCAACATTCAAGCGTACATGTAAAATCCAAAACCTATACGTAGTTGAAGGAACCCATACACAAAAAAACCGGAATCGATTAATGCACACCCCTAAGTAAATTTATCGTTTATATGTCCTTAACCTGTTTTAATTTGTTACACAAACATGTTATGTGATGTACTGTTATGATTTAAAAAGATTTAGCTTGTTATTTTAGATATTCAAGATGCTGAAGGAACAGCCATTTTATCAACCAAAGGAAGGAACTTATATGAAGCTGATTGTTCTAGTTGGAAGATGCGGGCAACCGCAACACGCGCGGAATCTTTTCAACTCGATGATCGATGAGGGACTCGAACCGACTGCACAAATCTACACCGCATTGCTTGCTGCCTACTGTCGAAGCAATCTTATTGATGAAGCATTCAAAATTCTTGACCAAATGAAGAAGCTTCCTTTATGCCAACCAGATGTTTACACTTTCAGTATCCTCATCAAGGCATGTGTCGATGCTTCACGGTTTGATCTTGTTGAATCACTTTACCATGAAATGGATGAAAGAGGTACAGTTCCGAATACGGTTACTCAAAACACGGTTCTTGCTGGTTATGGAAAGGCAGGCAGATTTGATTTGATGGAGAAAGTGCTTGTTGGAATGCTTGATAGTGCGTCATCCAAACCAGACGTATGGACCATGAACACGATTCTTAGCTTGTTTGGGAACGCAGGTCATGTTGAAACAATGGAACAATGGTATGAAAAGTTTAGAAACTTTGGGATCGAGCCTGAAACGCGCACTTTCAACATCTTGATAGGCGCGTATGGGAAGAAAAAGATGTATGACAAGATGTCGACGGTGATGGAGTACATGCGAAAGCTTTCATTTCCATGGACAACATCTACCTACAATAACGTGATTGAGGCATTTTCGGATGTGGGGGACGCAAAGAACATGGAGTACACGTTTGATCAGATGCGGGCCGAGGGTATGAGAGCCGACACCAAGACGTTTTGTTGTTTGATCCGAGGGTATGCAAATGCTGGTCTTTTTCATAAGGTGATAAGCATGGCGGAACTAGCTGGGAAGTTGGAGATACCCGAGAACACATCGTTTCATAACGCGGTGATTTACGCGTGCGCGAAGGCGGATGATTTGATGGAAATGGAGAGGGTTTATAGGAGGATGAAGGATAGACAATGCAGGGCTGATGCAACCACTTTTAGTATCATGGCTGAGGCTTATAAAAAGGAAGGTATGAACGATAAAGTGTTTGATTTGGAACAGGAACAAGAAATGATGTTGAGGGTTACTTAGCATCTAATTTCAGTTTCAATCATAGAGGTTTTTTTTATTTTTTTTTTATTTTTATTTATTTATTTATTTTTTTAATATGTATGCTGTATATTTACAAGGATTATTATGCACATAGTGTTGTTTTTACCTTTTCACCCAGGTTCGGCATTTTTAACTATATTTAGTATTATTATTATTTATTATCATTATTATAGGGATTGTATCATATGATAACACAAATCTTATAGTATATTATCCTTAAACCTAGAGGTGACAATTTTTACCCATATTAAAGGAAATGAGTTGGTTTGGGTAAACAGTTGACGTATAATGAGTTGAAATGGGTAATATCATAATGTTGAATGGGTAAAAATGAAATATTATCTCAGGATATAGATACTATTGACAAAATTTGGAATATTGCAAAAATTAGAATGGCAACCTACCAGCAAAGATTGCCAAATCCTATAATAAGAATATAAGGATCAGAAGATTCCAAATTAGAGATTTGGTTTTAAGAAAAGCATTACAGAATACTACCAACCCGACGAATGGAAAACTTGTCTCAAAATGGGAAGGACCCTATAGGATTGAATCCGAAGCCAGAAAAGGAACACACAAGTTAACCACTATGGAAGGTAAACCTCTTCCAGCGGCATGGAATGCCATTCACCTTAAAACCTACTTTATATGATTGCCATAAGAGATTTTTACTTTAAGCTTACACATTTATATCTTAATGTTCTTATATTAAGGTATATTCTTAAATATCCCTACACTCATATCTTGATATATCCTCAAAATATCTTGACACTAACTTAAGCATTGGAGAGGCATTAGGATCCCTGATGCCTACCTTTGCGAAAATACTATGTTTTACAGGTATAGCTAGAGAAGATACGAGACTATATGTCTCAACCTTAGTTTTGACCTGAAATCAAAACTTGATCAAGACCTCCGTAGAGACTATATGTCTGGTTGCGAAGTTTTGACCTGAAATCAAAACTATGTAGAAGACTCATGCAGAGACTATATGTCTTGTTGCAAAGTTTTGACCTGAAATCAAAACTCAAGGGACTTTTGTCTCTCAAACGAACTAGGGTTCATACACCATCGCCAGTAGTGCACATATATCCTGTTATAATCCAAGATAATGGGACTAGTACATGCATGAGTGGTTGACAATTTCATTATCAAGGGTTATAATCATGGATCCTCCGAAATATCTCGGTATAGTTGGAGATTTTGGGACCAGTACACGCATGAATGGCTGACCATTTCACTTTCAAAGACTATTACCAGGGATCCTTCGAAATATAGTATTTATATGCTATACAACCGGGTCTTGTCGCCAGTATAATCAGCCTTGTCACAAGTATCTTCGGCCTTAGTCGCTAGTCTAACCGGCCTTGTTGCCAATATATTTGGCTTGTCTCAATTTTTCTTGTTTCTTGAATATGTGCAGGAACTAACTTTCAAGAATATTTCGGGATATAACATCTACCTACAACGTATCTAAGGATATTGTGGTATGTGACTGTTGTGTTATTTTAACAGGGATAAAGAAAGCTTCGGAAACAAGTCTACTGTTTCAAAGAGTTGGTATACATTTCTTAACTTTTTGATTTTTATCTCCGCCTAAGAATGTTATTAAAAATATTTTTACTTAAAAATATCTAATCCCTTAACAAAATTAATACATATATATGTATATCAAGCATTTCTTATGCCAAAAAACATACCAAGACAGATAATGAAAACTGTAATAACATTCTCAGTTTCCCCACAATCACTATCCCAATCGGGGTAAATCGAAGTTTTCCCAATTATATCCTAGTTATATCTATTAACAAAAATATTCTGAAAAACACTTTGAAAGAATTATTAAGATTAATCATAAAACATAAGGAAGTATGTTTATATCCCAATACTAATACAACAAAATTAAAGATATTTTAAAATACCCTAAAAAATATCTTCGGGAATAAAAAACATGTCAACACAAAACATCCATAACAAAATAAATAGCATACCAAAATATTAACTATTATATATTAAAAGTCAATATGTTGGGCTTCTCCATGAAAACACATGGTCCCTCCACCCAATATACTGAAATTGTTAAACAAGAAACTGAGGATATTTAGGCTTCGTCATTAAAACACGTGGTCCCTCCACCTAAAATATCCTAAAATTATCTAAAGATTGTCTGCCCACACATAATGGGACTTTCCATCACAACATTGTCTATACTAAAACAAAACATCATAAAAAGAACCACAAACAAGATGGGCTCAGACCTTGTCAACTCTATCTTCATCGCCCATCACCACCTCATCGCCACTTGCACCAGCACCAACACCCATATCCTCACCCTCACCCTCACCTGCTTTACTCGTTTCCACCACGCTAGCTGTCTTTGCCGCCGCCGCATCATAAGCCTCCACAACATCCCCGGATACGTTGGTCAGAATCTTGCCCCAATCAGAAAGCTCCTTTCCCCAAAAGTCTACTCCCTCCTGCTTGGATTTTTCTGCCATTTGAATTTTAGCCTTGAGGATAGCTGTCGCACCCCGCCAAGGCGGAACACGCGAGGTACGACGGTCATGGTTTGATAGTCATTGTTTACATTGAACGACTTATATATACATTAATAGTAAGTTTTTACATCATGTGTTAAAGTACAATAATATGATGTATAACAAACATATGTTCTAAACTTCAAAATATGATATGTAAGACTTCATAAACATGGCCAAAGTAAATAGGCTATGCTAGAGAAAATCCCAAAAATACACATGTTAACGTGATGAGACTCCATGCAAAACATTCCCAAAATATGTCTCATGCTTGCTTCAATTATCTGAGAAATACATGCTAAAAACAGTCAACATACAGCTGGTGAGTTAACATGTTTAGACACGTAAAAATTGAGTTGTTTCATTCGACCACAAGGTTTCAAAATGTGACTATTGTTCTCAAAAACAATATCATGAGTTGTGTATATTAATTATTACCATGAGCTCCCATAACCGAACTCAACATGATTGAATTGCCCCATCCCAATGTTCTATCGCAAAACATTGTATTGAGATGAATATTGTGCACCCGAATGGACCTACAATCAAAGTTAGAGCTACTAACCACGGGTGGGGGTTGTCACTCCCAAATAGTACTATTCCCAATAATTCACGTTTACCCACAATTAACGGTTATAGAATAGGGGACTTAAAGCGATAAATATGACTCATGTAATAATGTGTTGAACCAAAACCACTTGTGTCAATGAAACTAGTACAAGCATGATTTCTCCACCCTGTGAGTTAGTAAAACATTGTAAAAATAGGGGCCGTGAAACTCACTGTTAAGGTGGATCCCTGATCCTGAGAGTGTAAATGTTGCCTTGTGTTGGAATCATTACCCGGTTCCTACAACATTTCGGATTCATGTTGAGTCTGTGAACTTACGAGGTTCAGTGTTGTATTGTGTTCTTCTTATATGTTGTGTGTTTCTATCTTGCCGCATTTTCATTGTAAAGTCATGTCTTACACTTGCAAAACTTGTTATAATACCTAAAAATAATTATTTATTATTTTAAAAAATTTCGGCATGATAAAAGAGTATTTTTAAATAATATCCATTTTTGTTTATCAATAACCAAAGCTTTGAAATATTATATTTCAATAATAATCGTTTAAAATCACTACGTATATAAGTGTGTATGTGTGTATACGTGTTAGTATTTTATTTTCTTGACAAATATATAAAAATAGGATATGGAGGTACGCATTTTTATAATTTTCGTTTTTAGACAGATTATGTTTAAGATTTTAGAGTGAACTTTTCAGATAGTAAACGATTTTCAAAAATTACGAAACTTGACAGTCACGCATTTTAATGTGTTCCGAATAACTTTTGTTTAGAAAAGTTTTTGTGATTTTGCTCGGAAATAGGCCGAAACAACCACTCAAGTCAGAAGGTCTAAATTTGCGTACTGATTTTGTAGAGGCTGTTTCGGGCATCATTTGATTGAGTTAGAAAACGTATAAGCAGTCTCTAGAAAGCTAACTCAACGAACTTAATCATGGAGTTTGATTTTACTTAGTTTAATGTAGTTATGATCAACATATAGTCTCTTGAAATTGAGATAGATTCTGTCCCAAAATCAGAATGTTGTTTGCGTGTATATAAAATTTTAAACTAAACGTTTGAGAGTGTGTTTCACCTTAGCAAGTGTCACAACCCACGCCGTGTGCGGAATCCACGGCGCGTGACTATGTGTTCATGTGCCAATGTTGGAGAACAACCCATGATTACTATGTTTCATAGAGTTAAGTTCATTTAAACACGCATAATATACATATTATACAACAATTTATCGTAAGGTATTTATTATACAATACGATGTTTTTGTTTTCTTTCTAGGTCAAACTATTTCTGCTGTTGATCCTGACCTAGATTGCTTTACTGATGCTCCCGATTACCTGAAACATGTAGATAAAAGAGTCAACTACGAATAGTTGAGTGAGAATCATAGGTTTTGCTGATTTAAAATGATTGTTCAAACAATTGATTTTCATCATTTTAGTATTCACAAGTGATCAAACAGGTACTTTGAAATTGAATCCACCTGGGCATGCAAACATCAAACCTAATGATGATGAATCGTTAACAACGATTGTGAGATCACATGATGATGTCCAACCCACGGTCGGAGCGATTTGTGATAATGTTCTTGCATTCCCGCATATGATCATACCAGTACTATCAAGGGCTTGATAACAAGTTAATGATGCTCACATAAGAATGGTCCCAAATAGCCTCCACATAACCAAAGTTCCCAAGTGATACGCTTGTTTTAGTAGTTCGATAAAATGTTCATTGAACGCGTCTAGTTGGTTATGGGTGCCTTAGCCAGCCATGCTGAAGTGGCGCACCAACCCTTGTCATAACCGTGATACGCGTGTTTTTAATGATTTAATAAAAGATTTAATCAAAATAGTTTGTCATGATTTTCCTGATGAAACCAATACATGATTTCACATAAATTGATAAATGTTTATCATTATCCCGATGATACGGATATATATAATTTCACAAAATTTGATAAGTGTTTATCATGACGTTCCTCATGATAATGATATAAGATTTCACAATGATTGATAAGATATGTTTGAAAAGATGTCTACAGGTTCCACCCCGAGTTTTAGAAAACAAACATTAAAAAGGGGAATATGAAACTCACTGTTATATACGGATGATGATGATCTGGATGTTCAACGGATAGAAAATCCTATATGGTTCCTATAACAATTTATGACTAACTGAATTAGTCACAACGTTTTCAGATTGATCATATAGATGTTGATTGTTGATTATTCACTCGGTTCCTAGATGAATTTCTGGCTTAGGAATAGTCAATCCTTGTTATTGATCATTTAGGTATCATGAAACATAAGAATGCGATATTAAAATAGGTCTAATAACCATGCTCAATGTACTAGTCTGACTGTTATCATAAACATCAGATCGTTATTCCAGTGATTATCTTTATGCTTATCATTAGTTTGAAACACTTGGATGAAACCTAGCATTTCAATAAATGATCAAGACAATCACAATCATTGTTACACTCAAATGGTTTAAACCATTTTAATCTAAGATATAGTTTCATGAAAACCGGGCATTACAACGGCTCAAAACAAGGATTTACCCGTTAAAACATCGTGTTCTTTGTTTATAAACAATCCTAGCCATCATCTAGGCAATAATCAACAACCCTAACTATCTCATTACGTTCAAAAACAAGATCTAATCAATAAAAAATCAAGCTAGAAGATTAGAATGAATCGTTACCTAATCTGACGGATTTCTCGGACAGATATGATGATCGGGACTTGTAGATATGTTCCTTGGTGCGATCCGGATGTTTAAACACCTCAAAATGGAGATTTAATGGTAAAAAAGTTGGGTTTACGCGTCTGGAAGTCGAGAAATTGAATGGGAATGAAATCTGATCAAGAAAATCAGATTTTTAAGTCTGATGGGTCCGTCGCGTACCGCGGAGGATGTCAAAAAGTTTCTTCGCGTACCTCCACCGCCTTAGTTAGACCCGATTTTGTTTTCGCGATTCCGGGAGCATACGAACTCCGTTTTGCGCACGGTTTTCGCCTACGTTCACGATTTTTCGAGCTCTTTCCAATGGTTATAATCTCAAGACCTAAAGAGTTCAAAATATTTGACCTCTTATTTAACGCTATATTCGATTCGGTGTATCTTGAAATCGGAGCCTCGTTTCGAAATTTCGCTTCCACTCATTCTCTTCATTTTTGAGTTATGATTCTAAACATGAAATCGGTTGGTCATCTATTTGAATAAGCATCATGTGATGAATGTTTCTTTGAGATCTACTAACACCATTTTTCGCATACTATCAACTTGTAATAATTAAAATCATCAAATCAACGTGGATTTCAAGCACGACCACATGTGATTTCGTCATTAATGACGTAATTCTCGAATACAATTGTCACAGCAAGCAAGGAGAAGGAAGTTGATGATGGTTCGGCTTCTTGTTTAGCTTGTTTATAATGGTGTCGTGCTATCTTGAAAGTGACCGAGAGGGTTGGCATTGTGCATGTGTGTTTAATTGAAAGTCAAAGGTGGTGATGGGAATTGAGTTTGTTGGCTGTCGTGTTTCATAAGAACAAAAGTGGGTGGTGTGGTTTTTGCATCACTTGGGGTCTTGTATTTATATCTCAAGAGTAACAATGATTTGAGATTATTTTATTTGAAATATGGGAAAGTATGGATAGTGAAAGGGTTACGTGTGACATTGGTTAAAAGAGTATGGTGATGATGGAATTGATAATGCAGTAAATATATATATATATATATATATATATATATATATGTTTGTGGAATATGGTTGTAGTAGGAAAATAAGTATGGTACAATGAGTTTTGTTCGATAAAATAATAAAAGAATTGGGTGAAAGAATGAGTAAGTGATTGTCAGAAAAAATAGCTAGGGGGTGTGACTTATTTTATTTTTTAGTAAATAGCATAGGAGGAGTATGGGCTTTTATTTCTTTTGAATTGTATAAAATATTATAATGGAATGTGAATTTTGCAATATATATAAATATATTATCGATAATTTCATTTTTTTTAAATTTCATCATTTGTTTGTTTTTTTTAAACTATTTAACTTGAAACTGGTGTATATTATCATATATATTTTCTTTATATAACTTGTTGGATTTGACCTGAGTTTTAATGAGTCTAACATAGCTGCAAAAATTAAAGTTTGATAGTGATTAAAACTTGAAAAATTTACGGTTGTCACAGTCTCCCCCGGTTAGAAGAATTTCATCCCGAAATTCAGTTTGTGTTTCCTGAGATTGATGTGTTTTTTTATAGTTGGGGGAGTACTTGTGTTTCATATAATCTTCGCGTTTTCAAATGAATTTTGATTCTCATCTAGAGGTCTATCGAATTTTTACTATAGGAATGCCAATTTGTTTCAATCTTATTACTTCTTGATCCATAATTTATATTGGTTCTTCACTAAAGAGGAGTGTGTTGTCGATTTGAATTTCATTAAAGAGTATATTGAGTGTTTTGTCGGATATACACTTTTTCAGAATTTGCAACATGGAATGTGTTTTGAACTCCTCTAAGTTCTAAGATAGTTGGAATCGGTAAGCTATGGGACCAATCCTTGCAATGATTTCTAATGATCCGATGTATAGTGGGTTTAGCTTTCTGCGTTTTCCGAACCTAATGGTTCCTTTCTATGGTGACACTTTGAACATGGATATGTCTCTAACTTGAAATTCAAAAGGCTTACGTCAACATAGCTTTTCTAACAATCACATACAACTTGTAATCAATCCTTGATTTTGAAGTTTTATAAGTTTTTTTTTGAGTGAGTTCTAGACCAGTGAGTTGGCTCTAACTAATATCTTCCCAATATACATGAGATCCAAACTTCAATTCATATAAGGTCCAAAGTTGAGTGGGCAAAAAAAAATGATTTAAGAGTTAGTTGCCGATGTTGCGATAAGTCATGGTGATCATAATGTATCTGATGATCGAGTTGTTAAAAAGGGTATGTACACATCATCTTACTATTAACAAATTCTAAGGATGATGTTAGTTCACGTATGAGTGAACATGATAGGTATGAGTTAACACACTAGGTATGAGTTGTACACATCGTTTGATATGATGGATACATAGTTGATGTATTTAGAGAACTAGTTTATGGCTAGTGTGATGTTCCTTTATTTTCTTTTTCAGATACTAAAACTAGGAACCTTGTCTAGGGAGTATACTAGGTTTTGAATACTCTAGCATCCCATGATTCTCTCGAAACAATGATAGAATGTTAGTATGAGATAAGTTTGTATTTATGCCAAGGTCTAATCATGACTTGAGTACTCAAGGCATTAGTGCTCCAAAGAGATGTCCTTAGAGCTGATTATTATTAGTACTAATAATCGTTGACAAAGGTTAGAACGTGTGGTGAGGTTCATCATGGTTGGTGTTCATAACAAAATCTGCGTGTGTATCTTGAATTTTAATCATTGATGTGTCATGAGGTTCTCGTTCTTGTGTGAGGTGAGGATGAAGAAATGTTATCTAGTTACTAGAGAATAACTTGTAAGTGAGAAGCATAAACATCAATCTCATTGTGTAGGAGCAGCTATTGTATAACTTCTAATATGAGCATAGATGCGAGAGCAAAAAAATCTTGTTAGGAGTTAATATTTTGTCAAGTAAAGTTGAACTAAGAATTTGCGAGATATTGTGTTAAAGATCAATTTACTCAATCCTATTCGATATCAATGATAATTGTGTACTCCACAACGCTTGAGTACAATATTGAGAAGATATTGTGTTTCCTTATCACACGATATACGAAATGACATCGACTTATGTTAGTCACCATCGTCAAGAGAAAAACATGACGTAGTTGTCGCTTGTGGCGACGTTTCATCAAGGACTTCACATGGTGCTTTAGTTAAGTCATTGGAATGACTCGATAGATAAAGTGAATCAGAGTTCAAATTACTCGAGACGTAGTTTAACTTCCATGTTGAGAAAGTTGCATGCTAGAAAATTTGTTCCTTACTATTTGGAATGACATAAACCTTTGAAAGTTAATGGGTTGAATGGTCAAGTGAACTCATTAGAAGTTTGAAAAACTTTGGGTACTAGAATTAAATCTTTGGAAGTTCAAATATTTCTCGAAAGCAATTTATTTTAAAAGTTTAGATATTTTACTCTTAAGAAGCTTAAGCATTTTGTTCTTTAGAAACTTTATTCCAGATGCTTAAGTATTTGGTTATTTGAAAACTCACTAATGAGTTGTCAGCTAATGATTTCCAATTTTTGAAAGGGTTATTCTTCAAAAGCTAAGGACTTGGCATTCGAAGCATAAGATGTCCATCTTCTAATAAGTAAATAACTCAATCAAGGTGTGAATCGTTGTTTATCTAAACAATAGTTGGGCATTACGAATTTAGGTAATGATCAAGTTTGGTTATGATAAGAGAATTTAGAAGTTTAGAGAGTAGTTTTATACACCAAGCTAGATGGATGTCACATAAATACACAAGGTGTGTATGCCATTTAACGAGCTGGTGAGTAGATAGTGTATCTATAAGTTGTAGAAGAGATGGTCATCTTTTGTACAAGAGGAATGGTAATTATGAATGTGGTTTCTAGGTTAAGGCCAATTCTTGATCCAGCTCTAGTTCCCACATTCGTGTTACCGCTACGATTTAAGTGTAAGGTGTACCGCAACTAATTGATCTCATTTTTAGCGAAGGAGAATCGGTCACATACCATAGCTAATTGCGGTGTTACAACAAATCAAAGGTAGATGCCTAAAATTTCCCTATAAATTTTGTTAAAGGAGGTTGAATTTATTTGTTCGGTCAATAGTTGCCTAAAATATATCTTTGGGAATAATTCTTGGTGAGCATGTATTTGTGCATCAAGACTTCATGATTGATTAGTTATGTTTAAGCGATAGAAGTACCCGAAGGCGTTGAACAACCAACTGTAACGATCATGGGTATGGGATAAAAATGATCCAGGTAATGGATTTGTCATAGAGAGCTAAGATCTTGGGTAATAAACTCTAGTTGATGCCTAGGTTACTAGTTGTCAATGCCCAAAGTTGGCATACTCTATCATTTGTACTATGAGTAATGATAAGGAGCAAGTTGGGTTAGAAATCTTGAAGAAGAATGAAAATTGCATAAAAAAGGAATAGATTTTGGGTTGAATCACCTTTTCAGACGAGTTAGCTGCATTTAGTATAATCCTCATATGAGTATTGGCGTTGATCAGTATAGATGTGTTAGTTCTATGTAGAACCACAATGAAGCTAAACTTTGGTTATTTGTAGGAATCCATAAGATAGAGTCCACAACATGGTAAGGATAAAGTACAGTGGTAATTACGATCCTTACATGTAACATTGGAGTAGGTGTTTGATTAACTATCTAAGGTTCTTGTTGACATCTTCCTTTGATATTTGTTCGGGAGAGTTTTGTTAATCATCCGCATTGACATATGTGTTTACATACTCCACGATTGAAATCTGAAATATGATTCAAATCACAACATTATGTACGAGTGTTGAGCAATTGTAATGGGAGAGTATGCACGGGAGGTCTTTTCACTTAGAATGTATTAGTGAGAGTTTGCGCATCGGAGGATGAAATATGATTTGGCGATTCTACGGGGATGATCTACCAAAAGTAGTTGTCTGTTATTGACATAGGTATAAGGAATGGTTTGAGATATAGGTAATTACTATTAGTTTAAGTATTCACCTAGGTGATCACACTTATTGACTTAGTTTTTTTTTTCGAGGAGGGAAATTAGTATATAAAAGAAACTAATAGCAACAACAGATTGGCATATTGTCTTACTATAATTTTTCATTTCTAATACCTATACTCAGATCATGAGGATTTCATAGAGGCTACATTACGATTTATGCCAAGATAGTCTTGTAGAGAAGGTTAGGATGAGTGTTATAGGCTTACTAGGATCAAGTATGAGGGGGAAAGAGGGGATATATATAAACCATCGATGATTGTCATCAAAATATTGATTAGTTGAGATCAAATGGGGTATCTATTTGATAAACCTAGTTTTGTTGTCAACATGTGGTGTCTTAAAGATGTACGTAGTTTAAAATTTTTGAGACTTGTGCTACATGAAGGGTCAACATACATTGACAGCAATGTAATACCCTAAGTTCCAACTCTAGTGGTCAAAGTTTTCCCGACTTCACTTTTAAATAAGGAAAAGCTCATTATGTCAATTTAATCCTTCTTCATTCTTTCCTTTGGATTCAGTTGAAAAGTTTCCTTTGTATGTTGGTGTGGTCAAGGTACACATTACGCTTGATGTGGAGTCATTGACTTGATTTACGATTATGAGTATTCAAGTGATGTGCCAGGGTTACACCACTGGAGGTACAATGAACGTACGACTAACATAAGGAAGGAGAGAAAATTTTCGAGTCTTAATGCATCCTTTAATCATGTTGTTAGTGATGAATGGAAATAAAATCCTTTGTAAGGTGTTTTAAATATCTCCTATAAATCTTTTTTTTATTGGTTGGGTTTGATTTGTATTCTAAACAATAGGTTTCGCCAAAATTCATATGTACCTATAAATTCACCATTACTTTGGCCACCCGTAATCGTCAATTTACCTTACATAATCATTTTGGTTCCTCCTATCTACGTTTAGAGTGATATCCATAAGGACATCAGGGGTCCACCCTGTAACCACCGGTTACATTATTGAGAGTTATTCGAAATAGAGTGTTTGAGAAAGTATTCACTTGAGTTGGTTGGTGCTAGAGAAACTACTCTAAGACATGGGAGCATAGTCCTCCATCTCATAGAGCGTCCCTAGAGTATTGTGTATGGTACAATCTATATAGATCATGTATTCTCGTTCCTAGTGGTAACCTGGTCTGCATCATCCTCAACTAAACTCCGTGGTGACTCTTTTAGATTGGACCCGTAATTCTCTTCAATGTATTTGACGTCTGACACCGTGACCTCCTCCATGGTATTGCTAGACACCTCGATGGGTGATGGTGTCTCTGCTGACGACAATGGTGGATGTGGTGTGAATAGGGTGATCCTCACCCGACGAGTACACGTGATCATGGTTACATGTTATGGACATGCTACCAATACAACAATCCTAGAAGGTTTTTACTTAATCCATGTCTATATGTGTAGTATGAATGGAACCTTATGAGCCTACAGTTATAGTTCAAGTTACTACATGCAACCTGGTTCTCTATAACCAACGGCTCTGATACCAATCTGTCACACCCCGCCAAGGCGAAACACGCAAGGTGCGACGGTCATGGTTTGATGGTCATTGTTTACATTGAACATCTTATACATGCATTAATAATAAGTTTTTACATCATGTCTTAAAGTACAATCATCTGATGTATAACAAACATATGTTCTAAACTTCAAAATATGATATGTAAGACTTCATAAACATGGTCAAAGTAAATAGGCTATGCTAGAGAAAATCCCAAAAATACACATGTTAACGTGATGAGACTCCATGCAAAACATTCCCAAAATATGTCCCATGCTTGTTTCAATTATCTGAGAAATACATGCTAAAAACAGTCAGCATACAGCTGGTGAGTTCACAGGTTTAGACACGTAAAAATTGAGTTGTTTCATTCGACCACAAGGTTTCAAAATGTGACTATTGTTCTCAAAAACAATATCATGAGTTGTGTATATTAATTATTACCATGAGCTCCCATAACCGAACTCGACATGATTGAATTGCCCCATCCCAATGTTCTATCGCAAAACATTGTATTGAGATGAATATTGTGCACCCTAATGGACCTACAATCAAAGTTAGAGCTACTAACCACGGGTGGGTGTAACACCCCGACCGATGGCGGAAACGTCGGGATGTCACGAGGGATGTGTAGATTGTTCATAAGCTCGTGGGCATCTAAATAAATCATCACATATCAATTTAATCAGCCAAAGTAATTACGTAAAAATCATGTTCATCATGATTTGAATAACACAAAAGATTAGCTAAATTAACTAAACACTAGTCTTCAGTAATTCAGTTAATTTTAGCTAAGTCCAAGATCCTAAGTGATGATGTCCAATAGTGTGAGACCATCCTCCTCAACCTACTTTCCTTCATTCCCTAAAACATGTAGAAAATCAAGTGTCAATTACGAAGTAGTTGGTGAGTAATCATAAGTTTTTATTTTTTCAAAAGTGTTTACAAGTGTTTATAAAAGTTTATAGTTTATAAATAAATACACATGTGAACCTGTGAGATAATCCAGCTTTGCCAAAACACAACAAACACAACAACTAGATAATTCAAGTAATTGCAGATAATCATTCAAGTAGAGTCAATCAAACACAACCAAACACATCAAGTAGATAAATCAAGAGAAATTCCACAATCATCATTAACAATCCTCAATCATCAGAATTATCTCTATATAGTGTACCGCGGAGGACCTTAGTCAACTCAACCAACGGTAAAAGGAATCGTTGCGGAGGACCAAAGTCAGCTCGGGCAACGTCATTCCTAATAAGCATAAGTGACAATACAGTGCACTGCGGAGGACCTTTGTCAACTCAACCAACAGTGGAATCACCGAGGAGGACCGAAGTCAACTCAACAACAGTAACTCAATCATTGCGGAGGACCGAAGTCAACTCAACAAACAACGACTCACGAAGTTGTGATAATCCGTGTCAATCCATAATCAATAGTGATCCAATAATATGAATATTATATTGATAATTCAGGTGTCACCCATGTGTTATCAAAATAATATTTAAATCTGGTATACATGTTCAAACCCGAGTTTAAAAGCAAAACTATTTAAAAAGGGGGTTATGAGAACTCACATGGATGCCTTAGATTCAGTAGATTCAGTAATTTGTAGAATACGCGCTCACGTAAGAGAAATCAAATGACAACTCAGCAACCTGTATTTATCACGTGTTCGTGTTCATAAGTATATGCGTTTTATTTCTATTGAGTGTCCATACGTGTTTACTTTTAATCATTAAGTGTGTTATTAACTTAGCTTATTTTATCTAAGTTAAAATGAATCACTCAATATTTCATAAATGATCATCATTAAAATAGTTTAAACTTGCTAGTTTTAATTATCTAATGATGATAAACTAATTGTGAGATCTTATGTGTACCCCCATAGATATGTATACTTAAAGGTGATAACCCTAATCATACACATATCTATACATACATGCATGTTTAATTAAATTGACCACCATAATCTAAGTTATTAAAATTTAATTTAAGTTTAAGAAGTCATACTTAGGTTATTCATATAAAATGTTCAATGTATATAAACCCATAATTTAAAACTTATGTTTATTATGGAAAAGGTGGCAACTTAGAATTCCCATGCATGCATGAATATACATGAATCCATGTTCCTTCGTTTATCCTTAGTTTTAGTTCGAAAAGTCTTAGATTCGACAGCCCCATAGTTCGGCCACACCTGGTTCGGTGATGAGCCTAGGTTCGCTGCCCATGGATGGGTTCAGCAACCTAGGGTTCGGCAGCCCCTATGGTTCGTTGCTCACTGGTTTGCACCACATCAAGGTTCGGCAACCTAGGGTTCGGCAGCCCCTCAGGGTTCGTGGCCCTTAAGGTTCGGTCGTCTCAAGTTCTAGGTTCGACCGCATGTGGGTTCGGTGACACCCCAAGTTCGTCCATCTTCAGGGTTCGGTGGATGGGAGGTTCGGCCACCCTTTGCCCAGCTTGATGAAGGTTTGTAGCTCTGAGGTTCGTGGCATTCCAGGTTCGGCTGTTTAGGGTTCGGCCACCCCTTTGGGGTTCGGCCGACAGCCCTTCACGAACCCTGCACATGTGGCTGTTCATCATCATCTCCATCGGGTTTCTACATGTTGCAAGTTGTTATACTTGTTGATTCTAGTTTATACATGTTCGATTTCGTGTTTAACTTGTTAAAGATCGACTTCTAAATCAAAGATGTAACCGGTTAGTATTTTTTTTCAAAACTCATAAAGTAAAACGCATCTCTTACCTTCAAAACTCGATCAACAGCTCGGAACCTTCGTGGATTCTTGTTTTCCTCGATCACACGAACGTTTTGGCACTAAGATCTCGTGAAATGGTTGAGAAATGAGTGAGAAATCTTAGAGAGAAGTTAGAGAGAGAGGTGAGGGTTTGGGGTTTTTAGAGAGAGAGTGGGAGTGTGAGAAATGAAAAAGAACATGAGGTTTTCCTCATTAATGCCCCGCGTCCTTCCCGTGTGTTCGGTTACGTTTATTTCGCGTTAACATTAATAAATATTCGGTTTTCTCATAAAATACATTTTAAAACACGAAACGTTTAAACAAAGTAAATTCGTCTAACACAATGATTTTAATTAATTTCGTTTTATAAAATGATTTCATTTATTTCTGTTTAATTATTTATTTAATAAAACGATTTTATTCAATTTCGGTTAAGATTGTGATTCCTAATAAATGTTTTTAAATTCTTTTTCTTAATTTAATATCGTTCGATATTATTTTCGGTTATCTCATCAAAGCGCGTTACTCACGTACGAATTCGTAAAGATCGTCACCTTTCCGAATTCATCGTTCGTATTGTATTTCGATTCGATTTACGATTTATGGAATATCGTTTCACTATATTATTCTTAATAGTTATATTCGCGTGAATCGTCACTCACTCGAATACATTATTAAGTTAATATTTCTGAAATAATATTCGTGTTAATTCTAGTATTCGTTTCCTCACCATCGCGTAATTATTTTAAACAAAGCTTTCCATTATTTTATTAATTATTCTCATTAATTATCAAATTCCCAATCCAAACCCCACTAAACCATATCACTGAAACATCCATGATAGACCGAAATAAGTTTATGTATAGGGCATATGTAGGAGTAGGTCGCAATCTATCCAACCACCGTCCCACCACCATTTCGATAAATCATGACCATGTGTCCTTGACTATGTTTAGTGATCAAACCAACAACTTCAAACCATTCAAACCAAACAAGTTCATTTCATGATTAATTTAACTGTAGTAATATTTCAAACCAACTTCCCCATGGTTTATACATAGTGATAACATACGTTCTCAATAATGTATATCAGCGATAATACCATCCAATAATTCAAAGAGATTATTAAATTATCATATCGGGTCTTAACAATACAAATATTTATGTAATGAAATGCCTGAAATACAGTGAAGTTACAGTGGGGGTTGTCACCCCCAAATAGTACTATTCCCAATAATTCACATTTACCCACAATTAACGGTTATAGAATAGGGGACTTAAAAGCGATAAATATGACTCATGTAATAATGTGTTGAACCAAAACCACTTGTGTCAATGAAACTAGTACAAACATGATTTCTCCCCCTGTGAGTTAGTAAAACATTGTAAAAATAGGGGCCGTGAAACTCACTGTTAAGGTGGATCCCTGATCCTGAGAGTGTAAATGTTGCCTTGTGTTGGAATCATTACCCAGTTCCTACAACATTTCGGATTCATGTTGAGTCTGTGAACTTACGAGGTTCAGTGTTGTTTTGTGTTCTTCTTATATGTTGTGTGTTTCTATCTTGCCGTATTTTTCATTGTAAAGTCATGTCTTACACTTGCAAAACTTGTTATAATACCTAAAAATAATTATTTATTATTTTAAAAAATTTCGGCATGATAAAAGAATATTTTTAAATAATATCCATTTTTGTTTATCAATAACCAAAGCTTTGAAATATTATATTTCAATAATAATCGTTTAAAATCACTATGTATATAAGTGTGTATGTGTGTATACGAGTTAGTATTTTATTTTCTTGACAAATATATAAAAATAGGATATGGAGGTACGCATTTTTATAATTTTCGTTTTTAGACAGATTATGTTTAAGATTTTCGAGTGAACTTTTCAGATAGTAAACGATTTTCAAAAATTACGAAACTTCACAATCACGCATTTTAATGTGTTCCGAATAACTTTTGTGTAGAAAAGTTTTTGTGATTTTGCTCAGAAATAGGCCGAAACAAACACTCAAGTCAGAAGGTCTAAATTTGCGTACTGATTTTGTAGAGGCTGTTTCGGGCATCATTTGATTGAGTTAGAAAACGGATAAGCAGTCCCTAGAAAGCTAACTCAACGAACTTAATCATAGAGTTTGATTTTACTTAGTTTAATGTAGTTATGATCAACATATAGTCTCTTGAAATTGAGACAGATTCTGTCCCAAAATCAGAATGTTGTTTGCGTGTATATAAAATTTTAAACTAAACGTTTGAGAGTTTGTTTCACCTTAGCAAGCAAGGAGAAGGAAGTTGATGATGGTACTCAGCTTCTTGTTTAGCTTGTTTATAATGGCGTCGTGCTATCTTGAAAGTGACCGAGTGTAACATCCCGAAATTTTTATACAAGTTACTTGAACTTACAAATGGGTAACGAATAACGAGCTCGAAATAAGATAGACGAAAAATAAACAAATTGGGGCTGCGGGTTCGTGTACTCGACATGGGGATTTCGAGTACACTGTACTCGAAGCCTGTATTCGAAAATCCATAATTTCGAGTACAAGACACTTCCTATAAATAGTAGTGCCTTGGGAAATGTGCGAACCTTTGGCTGGAAGCTCATCTGCTCTCGAGTACACGAAGTTTAAGTCCAAGAATTTCAAGAATCAAACTTTGATCGACCAAACGAAGTAGGAAACGCACGGGATTCTACCAGGAGGATCAGCTACCTTCAAGTAAGTGATTCATGTATAGAAAGCTGGATTTTTATACAAAAGTTTGGATGGTTAAACAAAGGGTGAACCTATGCATAAAGCTCACACCTTTATGCATAAAGTTCATAACTTTGAGGTTCCAATATGTTGGTAACAACATAAGGAACCTAGAACTAGCTCCCCAAGGTCTTAGATGAATTTCTGAGATGTTTAAAGACAACAGTAACGAGTATACGAAATCCTGCACAAAGGGTACTCGAAATCATACTTAGAATTTCGAGTATGGTCATTTCGAGTAGAGCATTTCGAGTACAAGGAGTTCGAATACGGTGCTTTCGTGTACCCTAGTTCGAATACACTTAACAGTTCGAGTACATCAGGTTTCGTGTACATTGGGTGTTTCGTGTACTTTGGGCATTTCGTGTACTAGTATTTCGAACACTCATGGATTTCGTGTACATGGGAACTTGACGAATTTCAAGGGTTTCGAACACTTAGCTAAGTTTCGAGAACTTGGATTCAGAAAGGGGGACTAGTAGGCTATTGGGACTTAGAATATTTTCTAAGTCTAAGAACGTAATGTAACGTAATGAGGTGATGTAACGGATGTAGGTTCTTAAGGCTTAGCTAAGGAGTTCGGCTAAGAAGAACAAGAGTCTACTATCAGGTGAGTTCTAGACGCCCTATTTCATGTTAACTGTTTTGGGCTGACATACATGCTTATGGTTATGTTATGATGTTATGTGCTTATGATGATGAATGAATGATGGTATGCCCTGACTATGTATGCATGCGTATGTGTTAGTATGATCTATGCATGAAAGTATGTTAAGTATGATGCATGCATGAGAAATGAATTATGATAATGAATAACATGACATGAAAATGATGCTAGCATTTGATATGATGATGGCTTTATGATAACATGCTTCATGATGATAACTATGAGAACCGTTATAGGAGTATGACAAGGTCCTAGGTTGCTAGGATGGAAGTATGATATGTAGGCATGATGACATGATATTATGATATGCTGATGATGCTAGTATGTTATGATGAACTGTGCATGATGACAGTATGCTATGATGGTATGATGAGACGATGCTAGTATAACATGTCTAAGATGCCATGATGACTGCTATGAATGATGTTATGATGTTAGCAGTAAATGTTATGATGATTATGATAAAAGATGATATAATGCTAGTATATCATGTATGACGAACGAACGATGTTCCTATACGTGTTATAGGATAAGTATGAAAGATGTACCAGCTCTTGTGATGGGTGGGTATGATAGTCAACCACGACTATAACTGGGTATGATAGTCAACCACGACTATAACTGGGTATGATAGTCAACCACGACTATAACTGGGTATGATAGTCAACCACGACTATAACTGGGTATGATAGTCAACCACGACTATAACTGGGTATGATAGTCAACCACGACTATAACTGGGTATGATAGTCAACCACGACTATAACTGGGTATGATAGTCAACCACGACTATAACTGGGTATGATAGTCAACCACGACTATAACTGGGTATGATAGTCAACCACGACTATAACTGGGTATGATAGTCAACCACGACTATAACTGGGTATGATAGTCAACCACGACTATAACTGGGTATGATAGTCAACCACGACTATAACTGGGTATGGAGCCTTGTGCCGGCATAAGCCCACTGTTCGTATGGTAACAGTGGAACGTATGATGATGATGATGTAAGGATGTTATGTGCTAAGGTTATGGACTATGTGTATGAAATGATGTGTATGTTAAGTATGTTTAATGTTGTTTTATGAAAACTAGAACTCACCAGCGTAAGCTGACTTGATTTAGCATGTATGTCAGGTTGAAGGTATGATAGGAGAAGGCATGGAGCTCGGGCATAGAGTCATACGATCCGGTGGTTTTTGGCAATCCGATATGTTTTTGATACAGACACTTTATTGATTTCTGTTTATCATACTATGTTTATATTTCCGCTGCATGATGACCAGGGTGACTGAGGTTATTGATGATTGTTATGTTGAGATAGGAGGTCATAGGTTCCCAGTACGATTGTTTCTTATAACCTTAGGAGGCTTTGACGTAGTTTTGGGTATGGACTGGTTAGCCAAATATGAGGCTAACATTGTATGTCGACGAAAGATGATATGTTTACGTGCGATGGATGGGAGCTCTGTAACGGTTTATGGTGATAAAGCGATGTATGCGCCTAAGATCATTTCGATGATCAAGGCTGATGTTATGATGAGGCGAGGGTGTGTAGCGTACTTGGCCTACGCGATTGAGGAACGTACGGATATGAGGACGATTGATGATGTTCCCGTGGTGTGTAAATTCCCCGATGTATTCCCTGAGGAATTGCCTGGATTACCACCCGAACGGGAAATTGAGTTCCAGATCGACTTAGTGCCAGGGGCACAACCCGTTGCCAAAGCACCTTACCGTTTAGCTCCAACCGAGATGAAGGAAATGATGACCCAGCTACAAGAACTCCTTGACAAAGGTTTTATACGACCGAGTGTCTCTCCGTGGGGAGCACCGGTGCTGTTCGTTAAGAAGAAAGATGGAAGTATGCGTATGTGTATCGATTACAGGGAACTGAATAAGTTGACCGTAAAGAACAGGTATCCTCTACCTAGAATTGATGACTTGTTCGATCAATTGCAAGGTGCAAGCTGGTTCTCGAAGATAGATCTCCGATCCGGTTACCATCAGTTGAAAGTTCGAGAGCAGGATATTCCAAAGACTGCTTTCCGTACGCGTTATGGACATTACGAGTTTCTCGTTATGTCGTTTGGATTGACGAATGCTCCCGCAGCATTTATGGATTTGATGAACAGAGTATGTCGACCGATGCTGGACCGATCGGTGATAGTGTTTATTGATGATATTTTGATTTATTCAAAGAACGAGGGAGACCATGCTTGCCACGTACGTGAGGTATTGGAAATCCTGAGGAAAGAGGAACTTTATGCTAAGTTCTCCAAATGCGCTTTCTGGCTATGAGAGGTACAGTTTCTGGGTCACGTGGTGAACCCAGAAGGCATTATGGTAGATCCAGCTAAAGTGGAAACGATTATGAAATGGAGTCCTCCAAAGTCACCGACAGAAGTACGCAGTTTTCTTGGTTTGGCCGGTTACTATCGGAGATTCATTCAGGACTTCTCCAAGATAGCGACGCCACTGACGAAGCTCACAAAGAAAGACGTAAAGTACGAATGGGGTCCAAACCAAGAACAAGCGTTTTCAGTGCTGAAGGAGAAACTTACCCAAGCTCCTGTTCTAGCACTGCCGGATGGGAATGATGACCTTGTTATGTATGCCGATGCGTCACGACAAGGGTTGGGATGTGTACTAATGCAAAGGGGAAGGGTGATAGCTTATGCTTCGCGCCAGCTAAAGATTCATGAGGCTAACTACCCGACCCACGATCTTGAACTCGCTGCAGTGGTGTTTGCATTGAAAATATGGAGACACTACTTGTATGGAGTACGTAGTACAATCTATACCGACCACAAGAGCTTGAAGTATTTCTTCGAGCAAAAGGAATTGAACATGAGGCAGAGACGATGGCTTGAGCTGCTAAAGGATTATGATTGTGATATTCTATATCACCCGGGAAAGGCCAATGTGGTGGCGGATGCTCTGAGTCGCAAGACCGATCATCCTGCCATACGAGTAAAATCGTATAGTTTGGTAATAACGCCAGACTTTCTGAACGAGCTCAAACAGGCGCAACAGGAGGGATTGAAAGAAGAGAATGTGGGTTTTGAACGCGTCTTCGGTCAAGTCAAGAACTTGGAAGACAATGACCATGGGATAAAGCTACGATTCGGTCGAATGTGGGTGCCCAGAAATGGGGACATTCGAACGAGAATTTTAGATGAAGCCCACAAGTCACGTTACTCAGTGCACCCCGGTGCGACGAAGATGTATCAAGATCTTCGACAGGATTATTGGTGGCCGAGCATGAAGTTTAATGTGATGCAGTATGTGAACAGGTGCCTTACTTGTGCGCAAGTGAAGGCTGAACATCAGAAGCCCTACGGATATGTGCAACCTCTTGAGATACCGGAATGGAAATGGGAACACATCACCATGGATTTCATCACCAAGCTACCGAGGACAGCTAAACGGCATGATACCATATGGGTGATTGTGGACCGACTGACGAAGAGTGCACACTTTCTTCCTATCAGGGAAACGTATACGTCCGAAAGGTTGTCTGAATTGTTCGTGAAAGAGATTGTGACCAGACATGGAGTTCCCGTCTCCATTGTGTCAGATCGGGATACGAGGTTTACTTCCAGATTCTGGAAGCAGTTTCATGATACCATGGGAACGAGGTTAAATATCAGTACCGCCTATCACCCTCAGACTGATGGACAGTCAGAAAGGACTATCCAGACGTTGGAGGATATGCTTAGGGCGTGCATTATCGATTTTGGAGGGAGCTGGGATGACCACTTGCCATTGGTGGAGTTTTCACACAATAACAGTTACCACTCCAGCATCGGAATGCCCCCATATGAGGCGTTGTACGGACGACGATGTAGAACCCCGGTATGCTGGGGTGAAGTTGGACAGAAAGAAATGGGAAACAAGGCTGCTATGATTGATACGACAGAAAAGCTACGGGTGATAAAAGCACGTATGAAGGCTGCACAAGATCGCCAAAAGTCCTACGCTGACAAGCGCCGGAGACCGATCGAGTTTGATGTTGGCGATCGAGTGTTGCTGAAAGTATCACCATGGAAGGGAATCATTCGATTCAAAAAGCGAGGCAAGTTGAGTCCAAGGTACATTGGACCGTTTCTGATAAAGGCAAGGGTAGGGAAAGTCGCGTATCAACTGGATCTACCAGAGGAGCTGAACGGGATTCATCCTACCTTCCATGTGTCACATCTTAGGAAGTGCTTGGCAGACGAGCAGGCGCATGTTCCTTCAGATGACATTGAGGTAGATAATCGACTGAACTACATTGAAGAACCAGTTGCCATCGTAGATACGAAGGAAAAACAACTACGGAATAAAACGGTTCGTCAAGTAAGAGTTCAGTGGAAGCATCGGAAGGGTTCAGACACGACGTGGGAATTGGAAGACGAAATGAGGAAGATGTACCCTCATTTGTTCGATATGTAACGAGGCAGGTTTCGGGACGAAACCTATTGTAAGGAGGGGAGACTTGTAACATCCCGAAATTTTTATACAAGTTACTTGAACTTACAAATGGGTAACGGATAACGAGCTCGAAATAAGATAGACGAAAAATAAACAAATTGGGGCTGCGGGTTCGTGTACTCGACATGGGGATTTCGAGTACACTGTACTCGAAGCCTGTATTCGAAAATCCATAATTTCGAGTACAAGACACTTCCTATAAATAGTAGTGCCTTGGGAAATGTGCGAACCTTTGGCTGGAAGCTCATCTGCTCTCGAGTACACGAAGTTTAAGTCCAAGAATTTCAAGAATCAAACTTTGATCGACCAAACAAAGTAGGAAACGCACGGGATTCTACCAGGAGGATCAGCTACCTTCAAGTAAGTGATTCATGTATAGAAAGCTGGATTTTTATACAAAAGTTAGGATGGTTAAACAAAGGGTGAACCTATGCATAAAGCTCACACCTTTATGCATAAAGTTCATAACTTTGAGGTTCCAATACGTTGGTAACAACATAAGGAACCGAGAACTAGCTCCCCAAGGTCTTAGATGAATTTCTGAGATGTTTAAAGACAACAGTAACGAGTATACGAAATCCTGCACAAAGGGTACTCGAAATCATACTTAGAATTTCGAGTATGGTCATTTCGAGTAGAGCATTTCGAGTACAAGGAGTTCGAATACGGTGCTTTCGTGTACCCTAGTTCGAATACACTTAACAGTTCGAGTACATCAGGTTTCGTGTACATTGGGTGTTTCGTGTACTTTGGGCATTTCGTGTACTAGTATTTCGAACACTCATGGATTTCGTGTACATGGGAACTTAACGAATTTCAAGGGTTTCGAACACTTAGCTAAGTTTCGAGAACTTGGATTCAGAAAGGGGGACTAGTAGGCTATTGGGACTTAGAATATTTTCTAAGTCTAAGAACGTAATGTAACGTAATGAGGTGATGTAACGGATGTAGGTTCTTAAGGCTTAGCTAAGGAGTTCGGCTAAGAAGAACAAGAGTCTACTATCAGGTGAGTTCTAGACGCCCTATTTCATGTTAACTGTTTTGGGCTGACATACATGCTTATGGTTATGTTATGATGTTATGTGCTTATGATGATGAATGAATGATGGTATGCCCTGACTATGTATGCATGCGTATGTGTTAGTATGATCTATGCATGAAAGTATGTTAAGTATGATGAATGCATGAGAAATGAATTATGATAATGAATAACATGACATGAAAATGATGCTAGCATTTGATATGATGATAGCTTTATGATAACATGCTTCATGATGATAACTATGAGAACCGTTATAGGAGTATGACAAGGTCCTAGGTTGCTAGGATGGAAGTATGATATGTAGGCATGATGACATGATATTATGATATGCTGATGATGCTAGTATGTTATGATGAACTGTGCATGATGACAGTATGCTATGATGGTATGATGAGACGATGCTAGTATAACATGTCTAAGATGCCATGATGACTGCTATGAATGATGTTATGATGTTAGCAGTAAATGTTATGATGATTATGATAAAAGATGATATAATGCTAGTATATCATGTATGACGAACGAACGATGTTCCTATACGTGTTATAGGATAAGTATGAAAGATGTACCAGCTCTTGTGATGGGTGGGTATGATAGTCAACCACGACTATAACTGGGTATGATAGTCAACCACGACTATAACTGGGTATGATAGTCAACCACGACTATAACTGGGTATGATAGTCAACCACGACTATAACTGGGTATGATAGTCAACCACGACTATAACTGGGTATGATAGTCAACCACGACTATAACTGGGTATGATAGTCAACCACGACTATAACTGGGTATGATAGTCAACCACGACTATAACTGGGTATGATAGTCAACCAATACTATAACTGGGTATGATAGTCAACCACGACTATAACTGGGTATGATAGTCAACCACGACTATAACTGTGTATGATAGTCAACCACGACTATAACTGGGTATGATAGTCAACCACGACTATAACTGGGTATGGAGCCTTGTGCCGGCATAAGCCCACTGTTCGTATGGTAACAGTGGAACGTATGATGATGATGATGTAAGGATGTTATGTGCTAAGGTTATGGACTATGTGTATGAAATGATGTGTATGTTAAGTATGTTTAATGTTGTTTTATGAAAACTAGAACTCACCAGCGTAAGCTGACTTGATTTAGCATGTATGTCAGGTTGAAGGTATGATAGGAGAAGGCATGGAGCTCGGGCATAGAGTCATACGATCCGGTGGTTTTTGGCAATCCGATATGTTTTTGATACAGACACTTTATTGATTTCTGTTTATCAAACTATGTTTATATTTCCGATGCATGATTATGAAAGTTTTTAGTTTAAGAGCTATGCGTTATGATGAAAACCAACCTCTGTGAGGTGCCCGGTTTCGGGGCCTCACACCGAGAGGGTTGGCGTTGTGCATGTGTGTTTAATTGAAAGTCAAAGGTGGTGATGGGAATTGAGTTGGTTGGCTGTCGTGTTTCATAAGAACAAAAGTGGGTGGTGTGGTTTTTGCATCACTTGGGGTCTTGTATTTATATCTCAAGAATAACAATGATTTGAGATTATTTTATTTGAAATATGGGAAAGTATGGATGGTGAAAGGGTTACGTGTGACATTGGTTAAAAGAGTATGGTGATGATGGAATTGATAATGCAGTGTGTGTGTGCATAGGAGGAGTATGGGCTTTTATTTCTTTTGAATTGTATAAAATATTAGAATGGAATGTGAATTTTGCAATATATATAGATATATTGTCGGTAATTTCATTTTTTTTTAGTTTCATCTTTTGTTTGTTTTTTTTAAACTAGTTAACTTGAAACTGGTGTATAATATCATATATATTTTCTTTATATAACTGTTAGGCGCCAAAATATTCCTACTCAGGATATTTCCGGATCCGGGATATTTCGGGATCAGGGATATTTTAGGGATATGGATATTACTAACAATTATTTCTGTTGTTTAACGTTTATTGCGAGATTTCAGGAACTAGTATGTTGAATATTAACCGGTCCTATTATTAAGGAAGCATGTGACAAATAGCTTTGACTACAATGAAGAATTTGGGAAGTGGGTGATTTGAAGAAGTCGTCCATGATGGAAACGTGCCGAAATAATAGGAACTACCTTGTGAACGTTGTTAAACGTCTTTTATAGATTTGAAGTATAAATTTTGAGGCAATGAATCGATATAGGACACTGATCATTGGAAAAACACACAACATTCACTGATTTAGCGTCGATTACATTGTGCTCTTCGTATTGTATTATCTCAATTTGATTATTAATAAAACTAGGTAGAGTGACATTTGTCACCTCCCGAGGTTTTTATGCCGGCAATCCTAAGGGATTAAGGGCTTTTCCTCGTATAAATCTCGTTTGTATTGTTATTTTTCTGTTTGATATATTCAAATATCCTCAGGGATATTCGGGGATATCCTGAATATATATTCAGTATATTCAATATATTTGTTTGTTACACACAATACCTCACTTTTCTAATTCGGTTTTGCTAAAAGTTAAGCTTGTTAATTTTTACCCGAAACAATTTGGCACCCACCGTGGGGCAAACTTGTGTTTTTTACAATTAAAACCTTGTTTTCTTTCCCTTTCGTCTATCTGTAAACACAAAATTTTCTTTCCCTTTCTTCTATCTGTAAAAGGGCCACGATCCTTTGCTCAGTATCCTTGTCTTCGGCAATCAATGACTCGAACTTCGGTGCTGAGAAAATCCCAAAACAACAGATTAATAACTAAATAAAATAATCAATCAAAAATTAAAACCTAAAAATCCTACCCTTTAACAACCAATTCACAGGAAGGGAATTCCCCTCAGGAACGGAACTCCTCTTAACAATGAAAAAATTATTGCGCCATTATTCTTCATTCATAGTTATCCCACGAACCATAACAGGAGCATTGCTTCTCCTTTGAAGCAGAAACCGGGAGTAACCATGAGTACGAAGTTGGTAAACATGAGAAATTTCAGGGATTCCTATCCTTAAACCATACCTTTGATTCAGTCTATGAAGAGTAACAAGCAGACGCCAACCCATTGGCATTGACTAAGGATAACACAAGGCGAATGATACGGAAAAACTCAGAGATCAATGGAGGAAAAGGGTAAGACAAACCCAAGGAAAAAGGATACTTCGAAAACAGACCCACGAAGAGGAACTGTGGTCTGCTTTGAGAGTAGGGTCAAAACGACGAAAAGTTGCCTCCACAGGGAAAGCATGGGACAGTTGCATGGAGTCGATATGTTCATGATCAAAGACACAAATATTCTACTCGGTGTAAGGAATAATATTTTGATTAAGGAACTCGTCGGAGTTAGAAGAATAAGAGGAATTCGACATTCTACAAAATAAAACGAAGAAAAACAGTGGATGGAAATCGAGAACTTACCGGAGAAGATGATCGAGTGAGAGATTTGCGAATTGAAAGAAGGGACATGTGATCATTATATTCGCAGAAAGCTGTCAGCTACTATCACCGCTATCCCAATCGTAACCGTTCAATAAGATACTGTCCATTTTTAAATTTTAAAATTCAAATTTTTACAGCTGTAATGCGTTAGCTGTAAAAATTGGTGGCAATTGTTGTGTGCTAGAAATTTACCCGGAATAAGGGATATGTTCATGACTAACCAATATCTCTGTTTATTCCTAATTTTGTTTCCGAGATTTCAGGAAATGACAGGTTGATAAATTGCTCAAGGAATAATCACGGAAGGACTTTAAATCATTTCTAACTAACTGATCATGGAACGCGACAACATGGAGGACTTCACGCCATTATTTTGAACAGGTCTCACACGTTTGGAAAGTGCCCGAGATATTCGCAAAGGCTTTATGAACGTTGTTAATCGTTTACTTATAATTTCGTTGTATAAATACCGAGGCAATTGATCGATATAGGAGACACAACACTATTGGCAACTACACAAGCTTACTTACACTGCTAGCATCGATCATATTGTGATTTTTCGTTGTATTTTGATTACTTTCATATTAATAAACAAGACAGAGTGATTATTTTAACCTCCCGAAGTTTTTATGCCGGCAATCTGTGTTCAGCTATTTTTCTGTCTCATATACTGAAATATCCTTAAGGATCCTCAGGGATATTCTAATCACAAATTTGTTATACTTAAGATATTTGATTGTAAAACACAATACCCCACTTTTCTAGTTCGGTATTGCTAAGAGTTAGGCTTGTTAATTTTTACCCGAAACAGTAACAACTTCGAATTTTTTTAGTGGCTTGTTTAATTTGGTTTAATAAAATAATATTTCTTTTTGGGTATTGGGTATCCCAGCGGGTTTCGGGTATACCTGTTAGTTTGCTAAATATACCCATTGAGAATAACTTGCTTAAAACACATCGGGTATCGGTTACTAATAATAAATTTATATTTTTCGTAACCCAAAAATATATATTAAATATGTCAAGAAGACTGTTAATATACCACCTAACATTAAATTTCAAAATGTCATAATTTAATTAGCATCGTGCAAGACAAATAAAAGAAAAACAACTATCAACAAAATGTTTCAAAAAAACTAATACAATCGTCACCAAAAACAAAGATGAAAAAAAAAGAAACAAATCTCATAAACAAATTCTAAATTTAAAAGGAATAAAAAAAGAAACAAATTCTCTCTAATTCAAATGTATATAAATGAGTGTTTATATAATCGGGCAGGGTAAACGGGTATATGAACAAATTTCATGCCCGTCCCATGCCCGCAAAAATTATAAAAATTAATCTCATACCAGGCCCAATACCTGTCGGGTTTTGGAATACTCGTCCCATATAAAGCGGATTTTGAGCAAACCCGTCGAGCGCGGTTGGAACATCTGGCACCAAAACAGGTATTTAGACATTCAACTCTTGATAGAAGCAAATCTCAAACTATACCTATATACATTAAAGTACGAATGATCTGAAACAACTCAAGAACCGGAATGAAGGGATACATAAAGTAAAATAACCCCGAAATATAGAAAGCTATACACATAATAAATACAAACAAGAGTGTATATATCTACTTGGGAAAAATATGAGTTTCATTTAAAATACATGTATATAAACCATGCAAACAATCCCTCTCTGACCAATTACAGTAGCCAAACCAAACAATTATAAACAAAGCTTGAACAATTAACTAACTCTTATAATCCCTGCACCACTCTTCTGAAAAGAACCGAACCAAATTGGGTCATCCCCAATCGAACTAGAACAACACATGATAAGAAGTGATGAGTTAGGGTCTAGGAATTTCTATCACACTAAATAAATAGGAACATAACAAAGATATAAAAAAAGTCGCATACATGGATCTTATTCTTTGTTTTGGCCAGCAAACTTCACAAAACCCAAATCAAAGAACACCCTATCCCTCCTTTCTATCCTAAATGACGGTTCATAGGGTCAAAAAGAAGATCACCAAACAACATGGTATAATGTGACATCCATCAACACAAGTATTATGATATGGAGGTCATCATCAATCCATCTTCCTGCACAAAGCCTGCGACCAGCCACTCTACAGCCTAGGAACCGTCTTGTCTTGAGTAACTAAGCCTCAAAGATCCTTCCCAAACCAACCCAACCGGTTTCCCCCTCATTACCACCCACAAACCATGAAAAATCCCCTATAAATACCATATGTTGCAGCCATGAAACACACACCAAATTCACCATTTCTTACCTTCCTAACTCCTTGTTTTCTCGGTGGAACTTCCCTCTAACCCACCTGGATACTCGCAGTCGAGCAGCCTCCAACCATCCACCCCCTCGCCTAGCAGCTGCAGTCGGGTAACCTTCGACCAAGCAACCTAACCCGCAGCAGTGCGTGATCCAGCAGCACTCGAGCAATCCACGGTGATCCAGCATAGCAGCCTCCAATCAGCAGACCTTCCGGCCTTCTTCCCTGCTTGCTATACGTAAGTCCCTCCCTGTAGATATGTATAAACATCACACACATCATATATATGCATATCAGAATGCATGCAAGGGCTAAAACAAATTATCAAGCACGTAAAGTTAAACTCACCATCTTTGGTTACTCGGCCGAAGGCAACCAGCAATAAGAGCTGGCCAAGCTTCACCCCACCACCCAAACTCAACCCCCATCTCTTTGGCTGACCAGCTACCTACCCACTATTTACCCAAGAACCCCTTTAGTGTAACACCCCAACCCGATTAGGGCTGACGTGTCACTTATACGGAGATCAGAATTAATGCAACAATCCTAAATAAATTAAAATGTAATAAAAGTCTTACATAAGTCACCCAAAACATAATTCAAAGTCTTATGATAAATTCTATTACAGTATTTGTAATTTGTAAAATAAATCCTTGATAATTCTTTTGTCTCTCGTTCCTCAATTCCCAGCCTGATTTCCTGGATTACCTATACAGTACATATAAACACCAACAAAAACAAATACGGCTGAGCCAAAGAATGCTCAGTAACGGATAAACAACAGTAATTAAAAGAAGTTCAGAAGGTGGTGAAGATAATGAGAATAACTAATCATAAACAGATACCAGAAACAGAGTTGTGACAGAAACAGAAACAGCAAACAGTGGTCTGACTTGAATCAAAAATAACCTTTCAGAAACAACAATATAGGTTATAATATAAGTCAGAAATAGTGGGAAATCCCAGAATATACCACGAGCCGACTGTACGTATAAAAGTGTAAGGTTCACGGGTAGCTACTCCCGTTTACCAGACACATGAGATAGTTAGTGTTGGCATACACGTCACTATCCCCCAGAAATCAGAAAGTACAGTTAAAAATTATCCTAGGACCAGTCCATACGCCTCTCCAGAATTCAGTAGGTGCACAAGTGTACTATTAGAGTACTAAATAGAGACGCCGTGAACTCAACTAACCGTCACGGGTGGTTCCACATCATGGTTGCCGCCATGAAGGGCCTGTAGTCATCCTTACAGGTAGGGGCATGCTCGGGTAACAGATCAGAAGTTCAGTAGGTTCAGTAGGGTAGTTAAACTACCAAGTAACATCATATTCAGATCATGCAATAATGAGTACAATATAATCTAAATCTACTGCATGATAAACGAAGCAGGGAAACACGATATCATATCGTGGCAATACAGAAACAGAAATTAACGGTTACAGAAACAGAAATACTAAGATTTAATTAAACAGAATCCGTACCAAACGGTAGGCAAAGCAGAAATATACTATAAGTGATGAAAAGAAAATCCGTACCTTAGCCTTAGCAAATAATTAGCAATTAATCAGAAAAATACGCAAGTAGTCCAATCCCTGACGATTAAAGAATTCTGTGTTTTTGTTTAATTTCATGTTAGTGTAGGCAATTTATATCACGTATATGCAATCAGTTAGATATGATGATTTAGACTTTTAACATTAAACCGATTGATTTGATTTATTTTACTAAATCATTAATTAACATTTGTAAATATTCGATAATTTTGGTAAATTGGATATGTTAACGTTTTCTATCGTAAAGGTTATGATTCACGAAATTTTAAGTTAAATTAATATACATATTTCGAAGTGAATTCAAACTAGTTACCTATCAGATCAGATTTTTCAAGACTTAGAGGTGAATCAATTAACTCTCATTTATTGATAAAATAATATTAGAATTTTATACGTTTTCCAACACTCATACATCCGGTTCAAAAACTATTAAAAAGGATAAATGTTCAAAAACCCTGGTAACATTCCAATTGAATCTACATGCCTTTAACCACTCAAACTAGCCATACAAATATTTAACCTTTTAAGCTCCCTGTCATCTTCTTTATATTTTCATAATAGCAGTAGTATGGAACTATGAAGTCTAATAATGTATCTATATTAAATGATCTTTCTTCATTTTAACGTCCCAGTCGAGCAACCCAATCCCAATCATGATTTCCTACCTATCTCTAATTTGTTTTGGTCAACTTTTAATGTTACGAATTCCAACTGTAAATAAGAAATAATCGATGGGTTTGAAACCGAGGTTATCAAGAATCACGCTGAATGAAATCATACCTTTAACAGTAGAACAAGACACATGGGAACCGAACAAGTATTGGTGTTGAGCGACAGATGACTGCGCGATAACGATCGAGGCTGAACCGGAATTTGTGAACATCAAAATCGTGACGGTTTTGGTTTCGTCTCATGTGACGGTTGTGATGATGGTTCCTTCCGTTGTTTTTCTTTCTTGATGACAATCTATGGTTTCTAAGAAGGATTGACTTTTGCTTGAATGATCATGTATACGTCTTCAACAGGTTGCAAATGTTTGTGTTTAGGTATAGAAGAAAAGAAGTAATTGTTTGTAGTTTGAAGGTTAAAGTATTCCATCGATTGAATTGGTTTTGGTTTTACATAATGAAGATGATTGGTTGATTTCTTTAAATGGCAGTAAATGAAATATTGATTTGAGTAATTAACTCAAGAATGGTTACAAATAAATACATAAATATATAAATTAATAAATACTTATAAAAGGTGCTTCTCGAAACTTAAGTGTAATGTCATTAATCTATACATAGGTCCTTCACAAATCGATTTTCAATTCGGTTTCATACGGTTTGGTTTCTAAGTTGGTTTTCATTTCGTCGGTTACAGTTATAGTTATCATTTGAGTATTATTTAAACGACATTTTTCAAAGATAAAAAAAATGTTAGGATATGATTAGATCATTTGTTTCGGTTCGTTAATGATAATCAAATCAAAGGTTATTAAATTAAATAGTTCGTATATCTAAATAGCTCTAATGTGTGTTAATTAACTCGTTCATAATTCGTCCGAACTTGTAATTAATTAAACCCAATTGTTAAATCTTTATTACTTTCAAACTTTATTTATATATGTAGTTATTTACTAGTATTATATTTAGCCACCTTGAAATCTTACCAGATTGCCGACTTCCAAGATCAGCTCGTGGTTTCTACCCATGACAATCTAGTCACCATTAATCCTTGGCCAAGACAAGTCATTCTTGCCACCGGCAATCCTTGCTATCTTCAATCTTTGCTACCTTCAATCCTTGCTTGCGTAAAGTAAGTCCATCTCAAAGTTATGTTCATCACAAATTATTAACTTACGAGAATCTTTAAGCAAATTTTTTTTACAAACAAACATTTGTAAAGTCTGGATAGAAACTGGGTCGGCTTTAACAGCCCATAACTCAGTACTGTACTGTAGAGTCTCATAATTTTCTATAAAATTTTTCTATTTTATAAGTTTACTCTAAGTTGTTAAGCAGAATTCGTACAAAATAATAATAATAATAATAATAATAATAATAATAATAATAATAATAATAATAATAATAATAAAATCAAACAAACAAACAAAACGTCACATTTTGGGGAATTAAATACGCAGAAAGTTTTGGTAACATCTTTACAAATATATATATATATATATATATATATATATATATATATATACACCTTCAAATAAATAAACTTAAACTTGCTAAGTAATTACTGGGTTAAACATATTTAAAAATCGAGAATTTGACATTGTAATATTGAATTATCTAAAAATAAAACTTATAATAGTTTTGGGCGATATCGTACATCCCCTATTTTAATTTGGGCAAATAAGTAGGACCCCTCAATTTAACTATAAATAAAACGAACACATAAAAATTAACGAACATTAAGATAAAAATGTATTTCGATATCATAAGGGTTATTCCATTAATCTCATAAAGCGCCATACTTTTGTAGGGCTCAAGAAGGACACTGAACCTTAAACTCATGGTTACCTGGAACCTCCTTATCACTACTCAAAGTGAGTTTCGTAGCCCCTTTTATTTAAATATTTATACTATTTGGGGTGAAATACTTGCTATCTTACTTATCCATACGTGTTTAATAATATGATACTTGTTTGAATGTTTATTGCATGAGTACTTATTTCAAAGTGCCCATTGATATATATGTATGAATGTATGTATTATATCGGTAATTCTACAACTATTTAGCTCAATTGACGAGCCGTGGATTAATATGGATAGTGCTATCGGGCTGACGACCCCATTCATTTTTGAGATTTTGGTCGCACCAAATCGTTCCCAAGTGCCTGGGCTTAAATGGATGTATATTTCCATTTACTATATATTTGATTGATTGTTGGCATTATGGGGCGAAAAGTCATAGGTTTGGTTGTGGGCTCATGGTTAAGTAATCATTCACTTGTGCTAATTTTAATTTAAACATTATATGGATAATTTTTATAAATACTTTCCTTCAACATTTTATCGAGTCGTAAACCTACGGGCTCACCAACTATTTTAGTTGACCCTTTTTATGCATGTATTTCTAGAAATAACTAAGCTTGGATTGTGCATGCTCTTTTGTGATACAACCGAAGATTTGAAAAGTATTGTTTGATAGTTAGGCAATATGAAGAATCTATATATGTTGTATTTATTTTGGAATATTGTGACTCAAATTATCTACTTTTATTGACCATGAATGCATGCTAGAAGTTTCTTTAAATACAATGCGTTCATGATCCGATTTCGTGACACCCTCGTGAACCGCACACATATTATTTGGCGCGTTATCAAATGCGATTGAAAATATTTTGTTTTTCTATTTAAAAGTTTTTACAACTTTATCTAAAACGTGAAATAGATTCTCACCCGTGTGAGGATAATCAAATAACTCAAAAGCGACGTACGTTTGTACCCAACGAGTGCTAACACAAATGTACGAGTTGGGTGAACCGTGTGGAGCCGATCAAACATCACAAGTTAAACTAACACCGGCTTGTAAGTTATCAAAACCTAAAATAAATTCATATTTAGCCTTTTCCACAATTTTAAACAATCTCTTCTAATGATTGAATGACTTGCGTGTGTATAACAAGGTTGATGAGTTTGTTGAATAAATCAAGTTAGACGGGGATTGTCGAAGTGGTTAAATGGTAAAATTTGTTAAATCACGAATTGCGCCATTTGCTCCTGAACTGCATCAACCCTATAAGCATATATACTTCCATCGTTCTCCATCGTAGGTTGACCTCGTGGTGCTTCATTCTTCAAAGCCTTGCAATATTTGTACCCGTGATGGTTTTTTAAAGTACTACTGGCATCGTGTTTGAAAAAACTACCACATAGCTTGCACCGAGCTTTGTTTGGACCGCTCGATAATTTACACAAGCTGTAATTTTTCCATCTATTCGGATTCCTCTTTGTAGGAATAACTTCAAAAAATTGAAGGTTAGTTGAAGTACCACAACCAACCGAAGATTGACCACTTAATGAATCCATTTGTGAGAGTTTTTGCATTTTGAGAGTTTAGAGAGCATTTTTTGTGTTTTGAGAGTTTAGAGAGCGTTTGAGAAATGTGTAATTGAACCTAAACAACCACTACGTATTTATAGTTTTATACTAAACATTTGAGGGCCAAAATTCAAAAAAGAACAAAAAAATGGTCAAAAAATGCCTCAAACGGCTATTTTTTCGAAAAAAAATAGAGCCATTGAAACCGGTTTGGAAACCGGTTTATGAACCGGACCGGTTCAGGTCAGGTTGTAAACTAGTTTTATCGGTAAAAACTCCAACCGGTGCAAAACCGGCATTCGGACCAGTTTGAGAATCAGTTTGGCTGAAACCGGTTTTGAATGTTCATTGGGCCGGTTTATAAATCGGTTTGGGAACCTGAACCTTTTTTTTTTTTGTTCAAGTCTAGTCTCGCTACACAACAATTTACAAATTTTAATATTGTCGTCCCGCCACAACATAAGCATATGGGTAACTTTGCTAGTTGTCATTAAATGAAGAGTTATCTTTTAAGCTAAGAGCATGTGTTTTCACAAAGTTCTTTAAATGCTCCTTACTTTTAATCAGTGTTTCCATATTAAATGACCAGTCACTTGCATACACCCCCTTCTAATTAATGTTTACCCAACATTTATTCATCACCTTTTTTAAAAATGAGACATCTTAATCTTCATCACTTTTACTTTCAAAATCTTTAAAGTCCTATGCTACAAAATCTTCATCATCTTGATCATCTTTTACTTTTTCCCTTTCCTCACAATGAACAACCATCTTAATTTATTTGATGTCTATTTTTATATCCTCCAAAACTATGTCATCAACCACATAATTTGAGTCAGTCTCATCTATTGGTCCTTCATCCTGTGAACCATTTGTTGATCCCTCATCGTGATTCATATTGGATCGTTCATACATTGTGTATGTGACATTGGTCTTCACATTCTATTATCCTTCACTATTGGTGAGCATCTCATAATCACCTAAAACTAAAAATGACAATAAAAAACATCATCAATTGTATCTATTTTGGTAATGTGTGTTTGTATTGTTTAAATATGTTTGTATTAGTTACATCATGTTAGAACATAATTCATGATTAAGATAAATAAAATTCAAAATACGACTAATTCTCTGACACATATGCAGAGATCACTTAAAAATTCGCTCATCAAACGGGTTGACCAAACTACCTCACACCTCACAGCAAAGACACAAGCAATTTCGATCAACCCGAACGTTACTTTATACTATTACTAGGTGAGTAACCCGTGTAACACACGGGTTGACTTTAAGTTAAGATGAAAATAAAAAAAAAGATTTTAATATAATGATATAATTACAATCGACATATCACACTATGATTTCAATCATTAAACATACATAAAAATAAAATGTGAAAGTATGATTTCAAACTATATAAACCATATGCACGAAAACATAAAAATAAAGAATTCAACCATTTATAAGAAACATATAAAGTTATATACCACACAAAACATACAAACGTTTGTTGTTGTATTTGAAAATTTCCATTCTTTATCTAAAATCAGAAGCTTTAGTCCATCCCTACTTTTCACTCTTAATAATACAATATATAATATACCATATGTAAACATTGGATCTCTTAACTACAACCCAACTTTTGATAATGATTTCCCTTGACTTTTGTTGATTGTCATTGCGAAACATAAAGAGAGTGGAAATTGTCTTCTTGTAAATTTAAAAGAGATCTTTTTATCAAACAGTGTCAAATTAATTTAAGGTAAAAAGAATCATACCATTTGAAACGTCTGACAAAGGACTTCTTATATTGCAAACTATATAAGTCATACAACATTACTTAGAATAGTTTATAATTACAATAATTATGAAAAGATTAGTTAATAAGGTTTTTTTTAAATGATACCATTTAAACTGTAATTTTGAGAATTATGATATGATGGTAAAATAGGTTGACTGTTTTTGGAATGTTTCTTCTTCTTCATTTTGATCTATCAAGGATATAAAGATGTTTAATTAGATTATTATTAAAAAATTAAAAAATATATCAAACAGTTTATTTGAGAATATTGTTGATTTCAACAATTGATGTATGTGTGTTTACAACGGTAAAACATTATAATTAATAAAATAGACGTATTACACTGAGTATTACAACATTATTTCAATTTTTATCAATTTAATATAAATACATAAACATTAAATTTTTCGTATTAATTTAAAATAAGCTTAAAGATTGAATGAAATGTATTGATGTACCAAGTATGAAGAATGCATAAAGTGTGAAAAATCATTAAGGGGAGAATAGAGTGAAGTATGATTATGAATAGTGTACAATATTTCAATATGTTGCAAATTTTTAAAATTTAATTAGGAAAGTTTTGAGGTAGTTATATTATGAACAATCAATTATCAATAATCAATAAATTAGGATAAAAAATAAGCAACGTATTTAAAAGTATAAGACATTTATATAGTTCATATTATAAAAAATGTGTGCATTAAAATAGCAAATACGTTACATTTTATTAACATTTTATAATTAATAAATATTTTATTAGGTTCATTGTATTATAATATATTTTTATAATAAAAAATAATATTAGAGTATGAAAGTAACAAATAATTTGTTTTTTGTTATGATTGCAATTAAAAAAAGTAAATAAAGTTGCAGTATGAAAGTAACAGATAATTTGTTTTTGATTATATGAAAAATCAATTATGTGGATGTGTGTGGTGTTGACATGTGTAAAATGGCATTACATGACATAATTGTTACAGTGACATGTGTCCTTTTAGTGAGTTGGACATCCTAGTTAAGTGCCATATGGTATTAGAGTTACTCTTTTATTAGGATTAGAAGATTTTTACAAGGTCAAACAAGAATAAAAGTTTTTATATAATACCAATGATAAAAACAAAATAATCATTTAACTAAATCTTTTAAAATTAATAGTTTTGTTGATATATATATATATATATATATATTTAAAAAACTGAATACAACCCAATTAACCCGAACGTTATTACTATGATTTTTACCAGGTCAAACAGGAATAAAAATCCTTATTTAATACAAATAATTATAACAAAATAATAAACAACAAAATTAAAATAAACACTCTAATTTTACACATAATACAACACTATAGTTTTAATAAAAAAATTTAAAAGTCCAAATGATAATAAACATATAGGGCTTCAAATGTTAACGAAATTTAGGATTGTCGAGTTAAACGCCCCGTATTAGTATATACGAAAGTTTTAGGGTGGCCAGAGAACTCTTCCCTTTTAAATTTTGGACTAAACCTGATATTTTTTAAACGCTACAAGGACGACTTTTGCAATTAATGATATATATATATATATAGGGAGTGGTTCCCATAAAAAGGGGATTTTCCCTAAGAAGCCTAAGAAGTGTTAATAACCCTTGATTTTAAGATCAAGGGATATAATTATTTGTAATCTAAAAACTAGAAATGAGGGCAAAATTGTCTTTTGCACATCTGTTTTAACCTAGGTCAAAAATGTTCCATATTTTCACGACTTCATCTCCAAAAGTACACAACTTCTTCGGACGAATGGTTCTTCCAAATTTCAAACGAATTTCCCACCGAATTACACAATTTCTTCAACAAAATTGTTAACAAGCGTGCAGATTCTAAGATTTTCACATGATTTTGATACATCGAACGTTTCCAGACTTCCGACTGTAAGTTCTCTAATTTATGAATACAATCGTCTCTTTATCATTGAAATTCACTTGAATGTGATATATAAAGTGCTATGATTTGTATAGGAAAATTTTGAAATGATATGGATACGAAATCATCCAAGCGTGAGTTATTCAATTCCATTTCAAGTTGTGCTGTTAGTTTTTTAATGTATGTTGTAAGTGCCCTAATTTTGTTATAATTTTAGGTAAAACAAGACTTGATAGATCAAAAAAACGAGATACTTTGATGAACTTGAAGAACAATGGTACTGTTCCTGTTCTTTATTCAATAATGTACCTTGTTTCATAATTTGCATAACTGTACTGGTTTTAGTGTTCTAATTAATGGTTATATTGGTTATAGTTGTGTTTAGTGCAATGCTTTGTACTGGTTACTGGTTAGTGCAGGTTTGTTTGCACTTATTTGTACTTAATATGCTGGTTTTTGTTCTAATTAATGGTTATGTATTGGTTTAATACAGGTTGTACTGGTTAGTGCTGGTTTGTTTGCACTGATTTGTACTTAATGTGCTGGTTTTTGTTCTAATAAATGTTATGTATTGGTTTAATACAGGTTGTACTGGTTAGTGCTGGTTTGTTTGCACTGGTTTGTACTTAATGTGCTGGTTTTTGTTCTAACTAACGGTTATGTATTGGTTTAATACAGGTTGTACTGGTTAGTGCTGGTTTGTTTGTACTAATTTGTACTTAATGTGCTGGTTTTTGTTCTAATTAATGATTATGTATTGGTTTAATACAGGTTGTACTGGTTAGTGATGGTTTGTTTGCACTTAATGTGTTGATTTTGGTTCTAATTAATGGTTATGCATTTGTTTATGACAAGTTGTACCGGTTATAGTACTTGTTATATTGCTATGTGTTTAGTGCAATGCTTTGTACTGGTTACTAGTTGTATGATTATGGCTTGTATTGCACTGGTTATAGTATTGGTTTGATATTGTTTATGGTTAGTGTTGGTTTGTTTGTACTGGTTTTTGTTCTAGTTAATGGTTGTCTATTGGTTTAATACAGGTTGTACTGGTTATAGTATTGGTTATGTTGCTATGTATTTAGTGCAATGCTTTGTACTGGTTACTAGTTATATGATTATGGATTGTATTGCACCGGTATAGCATTGGTTCGTTATATTGTTTATGATTAGTGTTGGTTTGTTTGTACTGGTTTGTAATGGTTTTACACATGTTGTACTTCTTATATTGCTTTTGTATTGCTTATGTTTTTACTGATTGTATTGGTTTGTTATGGATTGCACTGGTTTCATTTCTTATATTTTTGTATTGATTTGAACTGGTTTATACTTGTTGTACTAGTATTAGATTGCACTTGTAATGGTTGTACTTCTTAGTATTTGTTAGTATTGGTTTGTTCTGGATTGTGCTTTTTATTAATAGACCTATATGGCTAAAGAAATGAAAGAATGGAAAGAAGATTGTGGGATGGTGGAGGAGAGTTCAGGGAAACAACATGATCAGTTTCTTGACCTTAGTTTCAAGTATTTGTCAAAAATATTGTTATCAGATATCAATATACTTCATGATGAAGTAACAAAAAAGTCAAAAAGTTTGAAGAATTGGATGAAGAGTAAAGAAGCAAATGAGAAGAAATGCTCGTAAAAGAATTCAAAAAAGAAAAATGCAAGATTAGAACTGGATTGTATTGGTTTGTACACAGTTAGTAGTGAGTTAGATTAGTTAGTATTGGTTGTATAATGGTTTGATCAGGTTGTATTACTTTTTATTGCTTATATTAGGTTATTCTTCTTGTGTTGGTTTATATTGGTTGTGTACTTGTAGGACCTTGAAAACGGGTAAGTTCCCTACGGATTCTGTTTGACAGCCCTCCGAATAGTGCAGAATCCTATTCGTGGGTTTTCCAATCGAAATCCTTGCAACCCGTGATGATACGATGACTGGGTATCAACTTTATAAGTGAAATCGAACACCACGGGCAAGAACACAAACTTAGAGAGGCTAGAGAGGCTCTGAAAATGAGGAGGATACCTAGGGAATGTTCAGAACCCTAAAACATTCTGTTTGTCGGGTATTTATACGCAACAGTATGTCATACGAATGAGTTGCAAGAAGCACTCATTCATACGAAGGACGATACACGAACGAAGATTTCACCGAATGAATCAGATCTCTGATTCATTCGTACGAACAAAGCAGAAACATGGTTCCTTCGCTTGAAAGGACATTCATTAGTCCTCCATTCGTCCGAATGAACTCATCTTTAGGTTCATTCGTACGAATGGGAACAGATTGTTATATTAATTCAAAATTAAAAATGTTAAACATAAATAATCATAGACAATACTTGATAATACTTGTATATCATTCACAATAAAAGCTTTACATATATTCACAGACTACCATAAATGAACTTGGGACAAAACGTGCATCTACATACTCCCCCTTGGACCTAGTTCTATACTTTAGTTGGTTCAGTCTTCAAAAACTTCTGTGATAAAGCTTTCCAGTCAGATCCAGCATGAATATCAAAACCAAAACAAAGCCAGATAACTCTCATGCATTGCAAGGCCTGCTCCATATCTCCAAGATCAAAGAAGATCTAACATCTATACAAAATCTTGACATCTTCCTCACATAGATTTGTCAGCCACATAGGATCAAAAACTCGAATGGTATCCCACTTGCCATCCTCGCATAGAACTATCAAAGCCTCATAAGTTCTACCGTCGAAGTACCACCATCGGAAACTACTTCCAAAGTCTTAATGCATCTTCCTGAGAGGAATTGTCTTCATAACTTTTGGAGGTAGCCACTTCAGGATAACTCTATGCTTCATTGTCTGATCATAAATCTCAGGTAGATAATGCCTTTCGGGCTGTTGAGGCTGGAAGTTCACCCATCTTTTTATGTATTCGAACTTGATTTGCCTGGGAAACCAAGACGACATACCAGAATCTTCGCAATAAAGTATGTTCAGACGTGCCAATTGATTGACCTTGAAACTAGGAAATGTCTTGAATTCATGCAGGAATTTGAAGTATTGAATTCTCCTTTGTCTCTTCACACCGTAGCACCCCAGATCTTTGAAATATGCCCAGCTCAGAATGCAACCGTCGGATCTGTATCCTCTGGTTTTGTAGACTTTCTTGTATTGCACTGGAGCAGGGGGTATGATGTCTTTCTTGAGTGTCTGCCAGTATGCAGACCACTCATCCTTCCTTTTCTGGATGTCTTCCGCAGAGACTTCTTTCTTTCCTTTCTCATCAATCTTGCGTTTGAGTTCTTCTTCTGAATGTTGACGAAATAAATCAGCGAAAGTAGGAAGTTCTTCCTCTGTAGAAATATAATTTACTGTCTCATCATCGTCCAAATCTTCCAAGAGGACCTCATCTATGTCATCATATGACTCAGGAATCGGGAGATCAGAAGCAGAAATCGAGGAATCATCAATAACTACCTCATCAAGATTTAACCTGAACAGCTCGGCGATCTGCTCCTTGGTAAGACAGTGTATGATCTCTCCCTCTTCCTTATCATAGCTCACTGGGTGCTGTATAATGCCTTGAGCGTCCAGTATCATGGTCAACGTGTCATCAATAATGCGTCTCACATGCACAACTTCTACTTCCTCAGTGGCTTTAGGTTCTTCAGACTGCTTCTGAGATGACTTGGGAGCTTTATCGTGTTTCTTCTTTGTTCTGATTTCTCCAGATGGGGACTACTCTTGAGAACTGGAAGAGCTGGCGAGGCACCCCCATTCCGTCATTGTCATCTGAACCATCATCATCATCATCATCTTCTTCTTCTTCTTTGTCTGAATCATCGGAGAAAGGTTCGGATCCCTTGATCCTGGATGTGGACTCCTTTAAGCCTTCAACCTGCTCAGTGAGACGCAGGTTTTCAGCCTCCAGGGCAAGGATCCTCTCGTTGTATGCATATGCAGTCAAGGCAAGCTGATTGTGCTCGTCCACTGAATTGAGCAGACGGTCTTCAAGATCGGCATTTCGAGCTCTCAAGTCAGCCCTCTGATCAACAACTTGAAGCAGTATAGCATCCTGCTCATTCACTCGATGTGTCAGCTGGGAGATTTCCTAATCTTGCTCATGATTCCTCTCCATCAGTCGAAGTACCAGACTGTTCATTGTACTAATCTGTTCAGCAACTGAGACAGTCGGTGTATAGAGATCTGCACGTGTAGTGGAGGGACTAGAGGAAGCAACTATAAACACAGATGTAGCAGCAACAAATGAAGTCTGAGGGAAAGTAGTAACACGTGTAGGAATGGCCCTAGACCTGGACTGAAGAAGTCGTAACTTTTGCAGCAGGTGTAGCAGTGGAGGCTGCAACAGAAACTGACTCTGTCTGTCTATGCAGGACAAATCTAGTCCTTCTCCTCTTGGTGGCTGGTGAAGATGATGTCTGACCAGCAGAAATAGTAGAAGTAGTAGTATGAGTAGGAGGAGAAAAATTAAACTCTGGAACAAATGAGGGATCCTCAATCTCTTCCCTACTTGATCCCTGCTTTCTTGGCCTCTTCTTTCTCTTCATTGGCTGTGATCTGACCATGATAGTCTCAAACTCGTCATCCGTCTTCTCAGAGTCTGAATCATCAGAACCGTCTTCATCTCCACCATCATCATTTTCTTGATCTGACTCTTGCGAATCCTCCCCCTCATCTGGAGATGTGGTAGCACCGATCTCCAAAGGAGTAGAGACGGTGGCCACAGAAACAGTAGTAACATCGAGGTCATGATGAGCAGCACCAGCATTATCAACATGTTCACCAACATCAACACTAGCACCAACATTAGTACCAGCATCATGAGCACCGGCATCACCAGCACCAGCATCACCAGCACCATCATCATCATCATCATCACTATCACCACCTGGCACAATAATGTCTTCTATATCAGAATCTATTCATCGTGTCTCCATCTCCTCCTCAAAGGTGCGACCTAATCAAGATTTATGGGGTGCCTAAACAAACGATAAGCTAGTGGCTTAGAATCCTTATGCCTGTAGGATAACACACGGTTGAGCGTGGTGTCTGTCATGTGCTCCAACCGAATGATATCCGCATTGATCTTTGGAAGATCAGGTATCTGTGCATCTATGATCATCTGAATAAACCTTGGATACATAAGGTACTTCTTGTCCCCCTTCATGCTCACATTCTCCTTCATATGTGTGAATACCATCTTTGAAAAGTTGAACGGTGTGTTTAGTATCAAGGCAACGAAAGCCGACTGCAGTGTCTCTCTCAACTCATCAAAACCACCATGCCTAGATCTCATACACTGTGTAATAGAACGTGGCAAAGATACTTGAACGGCGGACTGAGATAGGCTTTGTTGAGGACTCCCACTCCAAGATCACCAACATACTTGCAACGCAAGAAGCAACCCCGTACTAGATACGTGTCCAAAATAACAGGATGATCATCCATGTCCTGAAAACCATACACCCTCCTAATGTGCTCAGCAGATATCACCACATCCCTTCCTCTGACACTGCCCCTAATAACAATAGGCTCTACAGTGCAATCAATGTTAGCTGATGACCAGAACTCTCTCTGATATGACAGGTATGGAACATGTACAGTAGATATGGCAGTGAAAATCTGGGATCGCCTCAGAAAAGCAATAATATCTGCAAACTGTGCAGCGTTCCGGGTAGCAGCATCCGGGTGAGCACAAATGTTATTCTTCAGAAATGCTTTGAGATCAGCCATTCTGCAATCAACAAAAGTTAAACGAGTCAGTTAAGATTGACAGAAAGAATAATTAATTGAAACATTTTAGGACAGAGTGATTCATTCGTGCGAATAAGTAGAACAAAGAATTAATAGGCACGAATGAGATCTCAGATGAACTAAGATGGTACACGAATGAGATCTGTAACACGAATGAAATCTGTCACACGAATGTGTTTGAACTTGGAACTTGGCATCTCCTCATGTGATGTCTTCATTCGTTGATGAACAGTGACGAATCAGGTCATTCGTGTGACGATTCACACGAAGTAGTCCTTCATTCGTTCGTCAGTATGAACAAAAACCCTAACATTCTAATCTGCAAGCTCAGCCCATAAAAATGGTCACAACATCATCAAATAACACTGATTAGGTGTTATAAACTAGTTTTAGTTCAATAGTTTTCCTATTTCACTGTTTATTTGATGGTAACAAGGCCGAAACCTAAAACCCCAAAAGTTTTGACCAATCTTGATCCAAGACACTGCACAGATGGGGTAAGTTGACTCAATATGTACCTGAAACAATGAAGGAATGATTTGCAATCAAAATGGCTCAGTTTTTCGGTGGAATTCGAAGTGAGGATCAAAAAGTCTTCGAAGGGACGAATGGGGCAAAACACACAGTTAACGAACAAGAGTGGGGACGAATGAGTCTTCGAACGAACCAGAGACCTTAAATATAGGTTTCATTCGTGCCGGAGTCTCATTCATGTGGAAGATTCATTCGCCCATGAAGTTCATGCCAATCAAAGGTTAGTTCGTGTAACCCATTCGCCAGTGATGTTCAAACAAATTAGTCATTCGTTCATGTGCACCATTCGTGCGAATGCTCAATCAAAGTGATTCATTGGTGCGAATGAGTCAACAACATTTATTTTAACCAATCTTCAAAACAAGCACTCAAAAACTACGGTTATGAAGTTTTGTCTGGAATGATGACAGATTTAAACAAGATTGAATACCTGAACAGACAAATGATCATTTTAAAATTAAAATTGAAAATCTTTTTGTGTTTTTCTGATAATAAGACAACTTTACAACTAAGCTGAGACAATTAAAACCCATATTTTTGTGAGTAGTCTTTCAGGAAAGTAACATATATATACCAGACCACATCAAATCAGCATCCTTGAATGTTATACTTATGACACATTGGATTTATAATGCAACTACTGATATACTTGTCCATTTTAAACCAGACCATACTTTTTTGTAAACAAATCAGTGATCACCCATATCTTCTGACGGAGTTTCCCATTTTAGTCAACCAATACAAGTCAAAACTAAGTTATAATTCATCTCTGCACATCTTAATACCTGAGATCATAAGTTCCATAAGGTTACATTTTATTATGTTTTTGCATTTTTCTTATAATCAGTTTCTCAATCTCAACACATTCTCATGGACGGCTTCAGCTAGGTCTTTACAAAGCAGTATGGCACGTGTCAGAACTGTGTTCAACAAGAGCTTGGTTCTATCCAAATGGATGGCTTCTACTAGGCTACAACCCAGTGTATGGCACATGTATGGAATTGAACTTATTTTATTTTTGTATTTTTCTAGCTTATCCTATCTGAATGGACAGCTTCAGCTAGGCTGTGACCCAGCAATGTGGCACGTGTACAAAGTCGGACTTACTTTTATTTTTTATGTGATTCATTCATTCTTATCTGAATGGATGCCTTCAGCTAGGCTGCGACCCAGCAATGTGGCACGTGCATAGACTCGAACTCATGAATCATTGGAAGCCTCATAAGATCCTAGGATACCAGGTGTATGCTTGATTTGAATTATAACATGTTTATACCTTAAATCAGTTTTCTAAACTGGATCCCACAAATCAGACATTCTAAGCAAACACCAATAGTCTATAAACTTGTAAAGTCGGCCTATCCGCACATCAAATCATAATAGCCATGTGCTTTCAATATGTGCATTCAATTTTGCTTTAAAGAAAATGACTCGTTAACACATCACTTTCCCAAACAAGAATTCCTCATTTTTACAATTTTTCAAATGTTTTTGGTTTTTCAATAAACTACTTTTTCTCCCCCTAAAAACCTAAAACTGAAAATCTTTTTGGTTTTTGAATAAGCAAAAGAAAAACAACAGAAATACTGTATATACAAAAGAAACTAAAAATAAAGAGAAAGATCATTTGTTTGATTCACATGAAGGAATGACTTCATCTTTCTGAAAAGCGCCATTAGCCGATAACAGATATAGAAATCTGGGTTTATCAAAAGCTTTTGTGTAAAGACCGGCTTTGTGGTGATCGGTGTGAATTTTAACAACATCAATTAATTTCTTTTTAAAACAATCACGAATGAAGTGATAGTTAATGTCGTTGTGTTTTGTTTTTGAGTGATGGACAGGATTTTAGTGACAGCAATGGCAGCAATATTATCAAAAAATAAGGAGTGTTAGAAAAATGTAACCCATAGTCCCTGAGTTGTTGCTGAATCCAGACGATTTGTGAGCAGCAACTTGCAGTTGCAATGTATTCAGCTTCAAATGTTGAAGTAGACACCGACGTCTGCTTCTTGCACTGCCAGGTAACCAGGCGTTATCCAAAGCGCTTACACCCCGCAGATGTTGACTTAAAATCCCTCTTGCATCCACCATAATCTGAATCACTATAAGCAATCAGGTCAAAGTTATCATCACTAGGATACCATAATCCTAGATCCGGAGTACCCTTCAGATAACACAAAATCCTCTTCACAGCAATAAGATGGGAGACTCTTGGCTTTGTTTGATAGCGTGCACACAAGCAAGTAGCAAACATGATGTCTGGCCGAGAAGCGGTGAGATACATAAGAGATCCGATCATTCCTCTATACAGAGTGGCATCGATTAACTCCCCCTTTCCGTTTGGAGTAATCCCGTGATTAACAGCTAGTGGGGTACCAGCAGGTTTTGCATCCAACATACTGAACCAGCTTAGAATGCCGCCAACATATTTGGTCTGATGAATAAAAATCCCTGCCTTAGACCGATCCACTTGCAATCCTAGGAAAAATTTCATCTCTCCCATGGAACTCATCTCGAACTTGTCTTTCTTAACTTTCACAAAATCTTTGCACAAAACATCATTTGTGGATCCAAAGATGATATCGTCCACATATACTTGCACCAAGAGCAAATCTCCATCCATCTCTTTAATGAACAAAGTGCAGGCAATGACACCTCTTCTGAACCCGTTGTTCAGAAGATGAGTAGAAAGTGTCTCGTACCACGCTCGCAGAGCTTGGTGCAATCCATATAAGGCCTTGTCTAGCTTGTAGACTTTGGTCATGATGTAATGGATCTTCAAACCCGGGAGGTTGATTGACATACACAACTTCATTTGTCACACCATGAAGAAAAGCACTTTTAACATCCACCTGATAAACTTTGAACTTTTTGTAGGATGCATAAACCAGGAAAATTTGGATTGCTTCAAGACGAGCAACCGGTGCAAATACTTCATTGTAGTCAATCCCTTCAATCTGTCTAAAACCTTGCACCACCAGACGTGCTTTGTTTCTTACCACAATGCCATGATCACCGCGTTTGCAGCGTAAAACCCATCTTGTGCCAATGACTTTTGCACACTTGGGTCTATCAACAAGCTGCCAAACTCCAAGCTTCTTAAACTGTAACAACTCTTCCTGCATAGCGTCTACCCAAGATTCTTCTTTCAAGGCTTCAGTAATTGTTCTGGGTTCAACTTGGGAGATAAAACAAGAATGGGCGCAATAGTTCACATATGCAAAGTCAAGTATGTCACCAAGACCACCTGAAGATAACTGATTTCTAGTCTTTACTCCATCATTCAAATCTCCAATGATGTTGTCTTGAGGATGAATGTTGTTTATCCTGCCAACAGGGTGAGCAGGAACAACAACTTCTAGATCAAGATTATTTAGATTAAGATCCTCAAAACCCGGAATCACATTGTCAACAACTGGTTCTACAACATCTGAATCTGAACTATCATCATTTGTCAGCATGGGATCTGGAACAGATGAAGGTTGAACTGGTTCATCAGGTGCATTCTATGCATCATACATCATTTGAACAACAACACCTTCATCAGAGAAAATGGGAGGTATATTGAAAGAGTCAAAAAGATTAGAATAATTGAACATCCAGTCTAGACCCTTTCCTGGTGGAGGCATGGTGTATCTTTGAACATCCACATGGTACCACTCCTCCACATTGTGAGTTGATCTATTGTATACTCTTTTATTTGGAGTACTGTACCCAAGAAAATATCCTTTTTCCACCTTCTCATTGAACTTGCCTTGCTCATGTTTCTTAAGCATTGTGCATGGAGCACTAAAAGGTTCAAGATACTTAAGATTTGGCTTTCTGTTATGGAGCAATTCAAAGCAATTCTTCTCATGTCTCTTCACAATCAGTACCTGGTTCAGAGTATAACAAGCATTAGCAACAGTTTCATTCCAGAACTGAACCGGTAAGGATGAATCAGCAAGCATAGTCCTAGCAGCCTCAGTTAATGTTATGTTCTTTCGCTCAGCAACACCATTCATCCGTGGGACATATGGAGCACTAAATTGTTGGACAATACCACGTTCATTGAAAAAAGTCTCCATGTTATGATTCTTGAATTTCGTCCTGTTATCTGTTCTGAGCATCCTAACTTTGAGCTTGTAAAGTAATTCAAGCGGTAACCAGAACCTGAATACACTCGAACGTTTCTGACTTTTCCTTCATAAAAAATACCCAGGAGTATCTGGAGTACTCATCAGTAATAACCAAGCAGTATTGATCTCCAGCAATACTCTTGCAGTTAACAGGACCAAACAGATCCATATGAAGAAGCTCAAGTGGAACAGTAATTGAATGATACTTCTTGAGTTTATGAGACTGCTTGACTTGCTTTTCCTTCCTGCATGAGACACAGACATCAGACAGTTTGAAGTTCTTCAAACTCACTCCTTCAACCAGATTGTTGTGAACCAAGTGATTCATCTTTCGTAAACTCAAATGACCCATCTTCTTATTCCAATGAATATAATCTTTCTCTGTTGCCTTAGACATAAAACATGAAGATGTAGAAGATGTAGTAGAAGCTGTGGCCATGTTGATAACATACAAATCCTGCTTTCTAGGAGCTGACATCAAAATCCAGTCTTCAGGAATGATGACACCTTGCTTGAGAATGTAGCAGCTAGAATCATCAAAAAGAACTTTGTACTTTTTGTCACATATTTGTGACACTGAAAGTTGATTGTTCTCCAGCTGCTTCACATATCTGACTTTGTCAAATGAAAATTGACCATTTGAAAGAATTCCCACTCTAGTAATGAATCCTCCTTTGTCACAAGCAAAAGCAACATATCCTCCTCTAATTGAATTGACATTGGTAAGAAGCGACATGTCTCCCATCATGTGCCTTGATGCCCCACTATCAACAATCCAAGTACTGTTAAGAGCAGCATTTGGGGCAACCTGCACATACGCAAATCATTAGTTGAATTTGGGAACCCAAGCCTTTAAAGTCTTAGCTTGACCCAATGAGTCTAGGATTTTCATTTCAATCCATTGTCCATCTAAGGTCACTTTCTCTGGAGGGTTTGAGACAGAAGTCTTAGAGGACTTGACCTTCCAGATAGTGTTTTTGTTGAAAGATTTATTTAAATACATAGAAGATGGTTTGGATTGTTTGTCAGAAAAAATTTTGGGTGTATTTTGATCAATCGTTACCCTTTTACCCTTATCTTGAGACTTAATGGATGAAGGATGTTTGGGTTTGATTTGAGGTGAATGATGAACAGGTTTGACCTCTTTAACAAAATACTGATTTGGATTTCGATGTGGTGCAAAATGTGGTCTAATTAAATGAGGGCAAGATCTAGCAAAATGCCCAAGTGCACCACACTCAAAACAAGCTCGTTTATATGTGGAAGAAAACTTTTTTGTGTTATTTTGAGACTGTTTGTTTTGAGACTTTGAACCATCGTTTTTATGAAAATCAATTGATTTTGTCTTGTCTTGTTTGAAACCCAAACCCTTAGTCCCATTGAAAACAAGAATGTCAGTCTTTTTGGACCCACTGGCTTCACCCACTTGTGAAGCCTTCACAAAGCCTATAGCTTTGGAGAATTTTGAAGACAAATTTGTCTAGGATGAGATTGGGTCAACCTTTTTGACACAAGATGTCTAATTCTTAACAGTGGATACTTGAGGTGAAAAATCAGAATCATCCTCAGAATCAGAGACCCAATCCTCAACCACTCCCTCCACAAATGATTCCTCAGACAATGAAGAACCATCATCTAAGATGACTCCAATAAGATCAATTGCTAATGGAGTTCTAACTTGAAAATCTTTGATTTCTTTGTCATTAGGTGAATTGACAAAACAATTTAAGACTGGATGAGGACAATGGTTGTACTTTGTTTCTTTTCCCTTACCCTTCAGTCCAGTCCCATCACTAATCATGTGCTCAATGATATATGAAGAACTTTCATAGCTCTTGAGCTTTTGGCTCAATGTCTCATAGTCACATTCGACTATGGCTAACTTTTTCTTTGTCTCATTAATGGTGTTGAGATAAGAAGTGATAGCATCTTGCTTATTTATTAAGCACAGGGATCTCAGCCTCATGTAATTGCCTGTTTAATAAGTCAATTTTAGCTTGAAATTTTTTTCATTTGATTTTAAGACACGATTTGCCTCAATACACTGGTTGAGATCACTGATTAGGTCTGCCTTATGCTCCTGATAAGCCAAGACCTTACTTTCAAGGTCAACACAATGAAAGCATCTAGAGTTAGGTGATGAGCATTCATCATATACCTGACCCGTCTGAGAAGAAGTAGAAGTATCCACCATCAAAGAAAATTGTTTAGCATGTTGTTCTTCAGAATCAGTACCCAACTCTCCTTGAGTTTCTGAATCCGATGTGCTTTCAGACACTGAGCCTGATGATTCATCTAGCTCAATCTTCACTTCTTCTAAACCACTTTCAGCAATGGGATCAACAACTTCCTGGATTTCTGCAACACAAGCTTTCTCATCTGCTCCCTTATCTGAATTGAATCTAAAATCCCAGTTCTCCCCTTCATCATTGTGAACCATTAGAGCCTTGTTTGCATTTGAAGAGCTAGCATGAGAAGGAGTCTCAATTGGTACTAATCTTCTTTCTGGATTAGCAGCAGATGATCTTTGGTTCTGAAATGGATTCTGATTTCCCATCTTCTTTGGCTTGTTGCATTGCCTTGCAAAATGTCCTTTATCACCACAGTTGTAGCAAGTAACTGAGGACATGTCAAAACCAAACTTTGAATCCTTGTTCAAGTTAATGTCCTTCCCAGTTCTTCTGACAAAATCTTTTGCCCTTCTGACAACACTTGCAAGAGCCCACATGATATCAATCCTTTCCATGCCATCTGGATCAATCTGTGAGTAGTCGTCATTTGCAAGTGTGGATTTCCAATCTGTCCAGCTAACAACCCATCATAAGAACTCACAAGTGTTGAAAAAAGACCCATGTGCTCTTTAGCAACCTCCACTGTCACTTTATCAAAATTGTTTGTCTTTAAATTGATGACTGAATGGCTATCCTCTAAATGAGAGGTAGATGTGGCAGCAGACTGACTGAAGTGCGCCTGACTTGAAGCAGGAGGCTCTTTGGTCTGTGAAACAAAAGTTGTCTTCAAAGATGCATGTGAAGAATTTCTTTCCACTGTAGGAGTAGAGTAATAGATGGACGGATCTTGAACTTGTGCCACTCTCTTAGCTTTCCACTTGTTCTCAGTCTCCTGTTCCTTCAGCTTTTGAATGAAATAATTAATATCCATAGAGGCAAGCATCTCACTTTGCTTTAGTACCATGAGAAATGATTCCCACTTGGGAGGTAACGCGTCAGCCAGACATTGAATCTTCTCTTGAGTAGTTTTCTTGACTTGATGGTTGAAAATCTCACTGAGAAGATGATTGAATCTGGCAATCAGATCATCCAAGGACTCGTTTCCCACGTACATAAAGCTGTTGAACTCTTTTCTCAAAGCCTTAGACTTAATGCTCTTTAGTGCATCATTCCCTTCATATCTCTATTGCAAAGCATACCATAACAATTTGGAGAAGGTAAACTGTCTGAACTGATGAAATATATCAGTAGCAATAGATTGAGATAGAATTGCACAGGCCTTCTTATCAAAATCATACAACTTTTTCTAAGGCTTAGTCATCCGAGTAACAAGCATAGGTGATCCAGCCTCATTGAGTGGTCTCAAATACCCACCCTCAATCATCATCCATAATTTGGTGTCCACCCCATTGATGTGTATTTCAAATCGATACTTCCAGTGTGGATAATCATCCATAGATAGCAACTTTGGAGCCTTGTTGGAGTTCTCAGTCTCTGTCTCTGTAAGCAATAAGTTCTGGATCATGTTGTTCTGGTTTGCCATCAGTGCAAGTTCCTCCATAATAGCAAAGATAATCTAATTTGACACTTCAAAAAATTTTCAGTCCTTAGGTACGAATGAAGCTATCTGATACGAATGACGGGGACGAATGAGACAGTATCACACGAATGAAAGGACGAATGAAGGATTACCATGAATGAATGTCTGATGCTAATGAAAATGTGGACGAATGAACAACTTATGCGAATGAGAGAGTCATTCGTGCTAAGATGGAACAAATGAAAGTCTGTTCGTATGGAGTTGGGATGAAGGGAAGTCAGTTCGTGTGAAGTTGGGACGAAGGAAGTCAGTTCGCCTTAATATCTATTCGTGTGAATAACTATTCGCCCAAGATACCCATTCGTGTGATTTGACTTTTCAGCCTCACAAAAATTCCTCAAACTTGATTTCTAGACCAAGATATCACTCCAAATTTGGTACACAATCTCACAACAGCCTTCCCTAGGTTCGTGAATCACTAGAACAGGAAAAGATGCCCATAAACACAAGTTTTACCCTAGAAACTTGAACTTTAAGAAGAGAAAAGCAGGGTTTCTTGCAGAAATTCAAAGAATCAATCTCAAAATCAGTATTTTCGATTGGAAACAAGCAGAATCAAGAGCCAAAGCTCTGATACCACTTTGTAGGACCTTGAAAATGGGTAAGTTCCCTACGGAATCTGTTTGACAGCCCTCCGAATAGTACGAAATCATATTCGTGGGTTTTCCATTCGAAATCCTTGCAACCGTGATGATATGATGATTGGGGATCAACTTTATGAGTGAAATCAAACACCACGGGCAAGAACACGAACTTGGAGAGGCTATATAGGCTCTGAAAACGAGGAAGATACCTTGGGAATGTTCAGAACCCTAAAACATTCTGTTCGTCGGGTATTTATAGGCAAAAGTTTGTCATACGAATGAGTTGCACGAAGCACTCATTCATATGAAGGAAGATACACGAACGAAGCTTTCACACGAATGAATCAGATCTCTGATTCATTCGTACGAACAAAGCAGAAACCTTGTTCCTTCGCTTGAAAAGACATTCGTTAGTCCTTCATTCGTCCGAATGAACTCATCTTTAGGTTTATTCGTACGAATGGGAACAGATTGTTATATTAATTCAAAATTAAACATGTTAAACATAAACAATCATAGACAATACTTGATAATACGTGTATATCATTCATAATAAAAGATTTACATATTTTCACAGACTACCATAAATGAACTAGGGACAAAACGTGCATCTACAGTACCGTTTTGTACACTTTTTATGTTGGTTTGAATTGCTTTTTACAGGTTGTACTGGAATGAACACAGGTGATGGTTTTTAATGGTTTGTACAGGCTGTACTGGTTTGTACACAGTTTATATTGGTTTGTATTTGTTTGTATTGGATTGAATTAGGTTGTACTTGTTTGTACACGGTTAAATTAGCTTTTTACACATGTAGTTTTTTTTGTACTGGTTTTAACTGGATTGTACACAGCTAGTTTTTGTTTGTAATGGTTTGTACACAGTAGTGGTTTTAACAGTTTTGTACACGGGTAGTTTTGTTTGTGCTGGTTTGTATTGGTTGTGTACTGGTTTGTAAACTTTTTATATTGGTTTGAATTGGTTTTTATAGGTTGTACTGGAATGAACACATGTCATGGTTTTTTTTGGTTTGTACAGTTCGTATTGTGTTGTACTGGTTTGTACAGAGTAGGGGTTTGTATTGTTTTATATTGGTTTGTATTGGGTTGTATTGAGTTATGTTTGTATTGTTTTGTACTTGTTGCATTGGTTTGCATTGTTTAATACATAGTTAGTATTTGTTTGTACAGGTTGTATTGATTTGTATTGGTTTGTACTGGTTTGTACTGCTTTGAGATGGTTTGTACTAGTTTGTCTTGGATTGAATTAGTTTGTACTGGTTTGTACACAGTTAGTATTGTTTGGTACTGATTTGTACGTAATATTGATGTCTATTATAGGATAATATATAGAAGAAATGTAGAATAACAACATTGTTATTTATTACATTATTTAAATGAAAACGTAAAAAAATGAAAAAAATATTCAATTAACTACTATGTCATGTATATTTGTCAATTATCAGCATCTTCTGTTATACCGGCTTGATTATTAGAAACAACACCATCTTTTTTTGAAGTTGCAGCTTCGTTGATTATGCCCACTCTTTCCACATATAATACAACACCTATGTTTCTTCCCCACATATTTCGATGAAGAAGATATCTCACGAAACGACTTATAGTGTTTATGATTACCAGAACCTTTGTTTCTTATTCCAACTGGTCTACGAATAGTACAAAGGATGGCTGATCACATCCAACAATATTTTGAAACATATACGCACACCTAAAACACAATATGTTCATTAATATAACCAACATAGAAGGTAAATCAGTACAATTTGAAAACCAATACAATATTAAAAAACAATATTAAACAATTGTATACAGGTATTGAACAAAGATAAATCAGTACAATAATAAAATCAGTACATTATGCAAACCATTACAACATAATTTTTAAATGAGTACAATAAGAAAACCAGTTCTTATATTACAATATGCAAACCAATACAAAAACAATTATAGACATCTATTGAACATATAAAATTCATTTACCATCATTTATACAAACTGTACAATATCTATACATCTACATATACCTAAAACAGTACAATTCATTTTTATACAAACAAACCAATACTCATACAATACAATATATAAACCTGTATAGACCTATACATATACGTAATACGATTTATAACACAGTACATATACGTAGTTACTCTATAAATTCATATCATAATTCAAATACAATATACTAAGGTAAATCAGAAAATATGAACATGAATGTAGCACAAATGAGGAGGTAGATTATAGTTTCAGTTAATCCAATAACAACATAATTAAGATGTATACTTGAATTGATTGCATTCGTAGACATTATCAATATGCTCAAAGATGAGGAGCTCCGATTATAGTTCAGGTTTAGAAAAAATCATTAAAATTAACATAAACTTGCAAGTTCAAATCCAATTGAAGAACAGTCGAATCTGATAATGCAATTGAAGATTCAAACCTATCGTAATTGATCCTCACTATACGAAATTGAAGAAATCATGATAACAACAATGCAATTGATCGTATATTGTGATGCAATTGTTCGTCACTTTACGAAATTGAAGACTGAAACACGTAAAAATTGATCATCAGGTTACGAAATATCAAAATTGATCCTCAGGTTACGAAATTGAATAAATCGTGATACAAGAAATTGTGATGTTTAACGGATCATCTCTACACCAGTTGAAGGAAGAGAACGAGAATTTGGGTTTAGCGCCACAATCGAAGGTCTGATAATTTCTTTTGTATATTGCCAAAACTACCCTTGATGTTTAAGAATTAATATTGCCACATGTCAGCTTGTAATTGCTTCTTAGGCTACTTAGGGAAAAAACCCTTTTTTATTTGAACCTATCCCTATATATATATATATATATATATATATATATATATATATATATATATATATATATATATATATATATATATATAGGGGAAGTATATTTTGAAAACTTGGTTGAGATGTAAAAACTTTGCAAACCCTTTTGTAGCCATTGATTAATTATTTGGGTGGTTGAGATAAATTTGAAAAAGAGAGATGATTAAAATTTGATTAAAATATGTTGATAATAGTACAAGAAAGGACAAAAGGGTAAAATTGTAATCTTTTATTTTGTACTTGTTTTATAAAAATATTAGTAAATGTACCCCTACCGTTCTTTCTCCCAATTTTGAATGAGGTCAACTTTCCTACACTTTCTCACTTTTCCACATATCTCATCTCACTTTTCACATATCTCCTTTCTCTGAGTTTTCCACCCCCATGAGAACGAAGAAGGAAGAGGGGAGACTACCGACCATCGACGATTACAGTTGGGAAAACCCACCGGACCTGCTTCGCCTGGAATTTCAGTCCACCCACACAGACTCGAACCCACTGTATGTTCAAGCAAAAACCTAGACGTTGAGAGAGATGAAATGATGATATTTATAACACGTAAGTTGTTATGTTCTATTAAACCATTTTGTTAATCGATACCTTCTAATTAAATTTGGGTTTTTCTTTTGGCAAAAATGTTGATCTCTCATTTAGGAATGTGACGATGAGTGTAGATATCAGAATGAAAACCCCGGAATTGGAAAACGACATGGTAGAAGCAAGTGCAAATGATGAATTTTTTAGGTATGTATCACATTCTTTGTCAAATCGTCAAAACAAAAATGGTATGTTTTATAGGATATTGCTATCTTTCATTTCGTTCATATTGGGGAAATGTTAATAAACTCTTAGTTACCCACTATTGATTGTCTATAAATTCACTATAACATATGTTTATCTCAAATTACATGAAATATACTGCTGATTTGTACCAGAAATTTTTGAAATGCTTGATTGTATGTTTTTTTTTAAATTGTTCAGAAAGGTGAGGAGCAAAAGAAAAAAGATTGATGTAGATGATGTGAACGCTTCCAAGAATCTTGAAACTGTTGGTTGAAAACAAGCTCTTAGCATGTACTTTTAGCACATTCATTTTTCGGATTGATCTTTTAATACATTTTGTATTATGTTACATCGAAGTTACGTAATTTTAAATTATTTCAATTACGTATTTTTTATTTGTATTATGTTACATCGAATTTACATGATTAATTATGCTAATTTATGTTTCCATGTGTTCTTGAATAAATTTGAAGTTACTTTGATTTTGTTACATTTATTTCACATTCATTGTAAATATATGTAACAAGATTCCATTTAACTAATTTTATCTACGTAGCCAACTCTTACATAGATATTACAACAAAAGTTACATATATGTAATTTGGAATGTCTTAGAAATATTTTCTTTGACAAAAATAAATATTTTCTTTTACATACATGTAACACTGTGTTACAAATACGTACACAAGTTAGATACCAGATTTTAAAGCGGTTTTAGGTTTCACATGCCTTGAAACATGAATTGTATTGTGTAAAATCACTGTAACAAGGTAAAAAATGTTAAATTTTTAGGACCCGTTTCAGGGATAAATTAAGTGCATATATATATAATGTAACATCAATGTAACATGTACATCCTAAATTGTATTAGTTGTAACAAGGTAAAAGATGTTCAAATTATTAGGACCGATTTAGTGATTAATTAATTGCATATATGTGTTGATTAAAAAATAATGTAACAAAATGTACGTCAGTGTAACATAAACGTAACTGTGACATACGCAAATTTTCAGGTACTAATCTTGACCAAACTTTAATTTTATGTGCCAACAATAGATTAATTTAATCTTAAATTTAATTTAATTTAAAACTCAAAACAAATGTAAATGCATACACATGGAAAAAAAAAGAATGACAACATACTTATTCCACAAAACATGAAAATCTATATATACATGCAGGCATTTGCGTAAACCACCAGCACACACATATTTATAGGTTAAACCAAAGGACCATCTAATCCTTCTTGATATTTTCTTACTTGATGGTTGCTAAAATCACCCCTAAACCCATCAAAAATGTTAAACGCACTTGTTTCTTGAGCCCCCATTCCCCTAGAGAAAGTCATGACTAAGCACTTCAAAATCAAGACAATAAAACCACCAAACCATATTCTTTTTCCATGCCAATCGGTTGCCATATCCACCCTCAAACCTTGTGCATAAACCTAGTATTAAAATGTCATGTTTTGTTGTCCTTTCCTCTCAAAATTACGGCAGCGTTATGGCTGGCCAAGAAGCCCATCACCCTCCTAGAATGTCATGTCTAGAGAGGATATCTCCCCAAGGTTCTCATTCAAAACCAACTAGATATTTTCCCTCCAATTACCTCTCCCTAAAAGCCTCTCATTCACTATAAATACCCTCCCTTGGGAGATTGAAAACCCACACCATTCAGCCTTTCTCTCTACTCCTCTAAACATATCTCAACAAAAAAAAAGGGAGGGAACCATTCTGCCCCTTAGAAGAAGCTGCCAACCACAGATTCGACCCAGCCCTTAGAAGAAGCTGCCAACCACAGACTCGACCCAGCCCTTAGAAGAAGCTATCTTCTCTAGCCACGGTTGCTGCTCCTAACACGCCAGCTCTTGGCTTTTACGCCTGCTCGACACCTGTCACACCCCCACCCCTCGTCACCTTGTGTCTGGTCTGACGTCACTGAATCGGTTGCGGAAGCATAGTGGTGATGTCTCCGAGGTGAGGGGTGACTTACTTGAACCAATATCATAAGCACACAGATTAACTTAAAGTAAATACATTACCAGGGTGTCGCAATCACAACCACATTACAACTATATTTATTTAATTACAATACTATTATTAAAGTGCAAATAACTCAAAAGTGCATCCTCACCCGGTGGTCACTGTCTCCCTGCAAAAAGATTTAATTTGAAAACGTCAGCACAAAGCTGGTGAGATCGACAGTTCAATTTAAAACAATATGATATGATAAGCACGTTCTCAAAAGTTCAGTTCTGGATAACCATGGGACCTGTATCTAGTTCCTTTCGGACGTCTAGTCTGTCTCAAGATATTACCCGTCGGTACATATCTTAGTGCCTCATTATCTTAATGTCTATCACACCATTAAGAAGTTCAGGAAACAGATAACAAACATTCACACAAGGGGAGATGCAACCCTCCCAGCGAATGGGGTGTCAACCAATAGTACTATCAATGTTTTCTGCTCGGCCACACATGGGTTCACTAGATACAGTTCAAATATGAGGACTTTCAGTGTAATGATAGAGTTCAGTCTACAGGCCAAAATCCCATGAAATCCCACAAAAGTCACAACAATCACATGAAATCACACAGATATCAGTGATACATATCATATGTTCATTAAAAGTTCAACAATGTTCCCCGATGTTTATAACAGATTAAAAATAAAAAAGGGTTGTACGAAACTCACCTGGTAGTATAGATGTAGCAGAATATCTCAAAACTGATAATAGAGAAGTGATTCTGCATTTATTTATATTTAATGAGTTATTTATGTTCTAGTTTACTGATTAGATCCTTCTGAACGTTCAATGTCAAAGACATTGCTTAGTAAATCATCAACTCCTCAAAACTGATAATAGAGAAGTGATTCTGCATTTATTTATATTTAATGAGTTATTTATGTTCTAGTTTACTGATTAGATCCTTCTGAACGTTCAATGTCAAAGACATTGCTTAGTAAATCATCAACTCGATATTAATTATATAATTAACTAATTTAAGATTATATCATACAATGTATGATAATGTAGGAACCTACATTGCATTAGATTCCTAACACAAAGTTGATGACACCCTGGATTAATCAGAATAATCTCAGATTAACCAAATAGTTAATGTTGTTGATTATAATGTTAAAACAGTTTCTAGATGGTTTAATGGCTTAGGAGTGATTAATCCTTATTATTGATTACCCAAATATCATGAAATATCACAATGTAGCATCAGAATAGGTGAAGTAACCAGATTTAACATACTAATCTGACTGTTATCACAAACATCAGATAATCATTCCAATGAGTATGTTAATATTATGATTAGTTTGAAATACTTGGATTTAACCTTTGCATTTCAAAGATTAATCAAACTAATCACCTACATTGTCATAATCAAATGGTTTAAACCATTATAATCATAGGTATGATTTCATGCAAACCGGGCATCACAACGGATCAAAACAAGGATTTAACCGTTAGAACTTCGTGTTCTTCGTTTATAATCAATCCTAGCCATCATCTAGGCAATAACCAACAATCCTAACTATCTCATTACGTTCAAAATCAAGATCTAATCAATCAAAATCAAACTAGAAGGTTAAAACGAACCGTTACCTGTTCTGACGAGTTTGTGCGGGTAAAACTACGATCGGGACTTGTATATACGATCCCTAGGATGATCCGGATGTTTAGAAAGCTTTGATTTGAAGTATGATAGTGTTAGGATGAAGGTTCTTCGTCTTCAGGTCGAATAAGAACGAGAAAATACGATTTTGAGGGTTCCCAGACATTCTGATCGTTTAAATAATTTTTTTGCCGACATAGTCGCCAGGCGTATCGCCTGGATCCCGGCACCCACGTCAGGCGTACCGCCTGACCCGTTTTTCTTCCAATATTTGATTTAAACTTCGTTTCGCGATTCCGGGAGCATACGAACTCCGTTTTGCGCACGGTTTTCGCCCACGTTCATCATTTTTCACATACTTTCAATCCCCAATAACAAAAGTTACTAAATCCTCGTGGATTTCATGCACGACCAAATGTGCTTACGTCATAAATGCCGAATTCTTCGTACGCAACTGTCACAGTCTCCTCCTGTTAGAGGAATTTCGTCCCGAAATTTAGTGAAAGACTTACGGGATAACAATTGATCATGAAAATAAATGTGGGTATTTCTGTTTCATCTGATCTTCACGTTCCCACGTATATTCGGGTCCAAACTGTGAATTCCACCGAATTTTGATAATAGGTATGCGACTGCGTTTCAGTACCTTCACCTCTCGATCCATGACTTCAACTGGTTCTTCCCTGAATTGAAGTTTTTCATCAATTTGGATTTCTTTCAAAGGTACGATCAAGGATTCATCGGCTAGGCATTTCTTCAAATTTGATACATGGAAGACATCATGAACGTTATCAAGTTCAGGAGGTAATTCAAGTCTGTAAGCCACTGGTCCAATTCGTTCAAGAATTTTAAATGGTCCTACAAATCTTGGTGAAAGTTTACCTCTCTTCCCAAATCTGAATATGCCTCTCCAAGGTGACACTTTCAACATTACTAGATCACCTATTTGAAATTCGAGTGGTCTACGGCGATTATCAGCGTAACTCTTTTGACGATCGCGAGCAGCTTTGATTCGTTCTTGAATGAGTGCGATCTTATCAGTTGTTTCTTGAATGAATTCTGGGCCAATGATTTGACTTTCACCTACCTCTGACCAACAGATAGGTGATCTACATTTGCGTCCATAAAGTGCTTCGAAAGGAGCGCATTGAATACTGGTATGGTAGCTGTTATTATATGAGAATTCAACAAGTGGAAGATGAATATCCCAGTTACCTCCGAAATCAATCACACAGCTTCTGAGCATGTCTTCAAGAGTTTGATTTGTTCGTTCAGTCTGCCCGTCAGTTTGTGGATGATAAGCTGTGCTCATATTGATTTGCGTGCCCAGAGCATTCTGAAGAGTTTGCCAAAATCGTGACATAAATCGACTATCTCTGTCAGAAATGATAGAGATCGGTATTCCATGTCGAGATACAATCTCATTAACATAAAGTTTAGCGAGTTGATCCATAGAATAATCTTCTCGGATGGGTAAGAAATGCGCAGATTTCGTAAGGCGATCAACGATAACCCATATAGAGTCATGATTACGTGATGTTCTGGGTAATTTAGTAATGAAATCCATAGAGATCTGATCCCATTTCCATATGGGAATCTCAGGTTGTTGTAGTAACCCAGAAGGTCGTTGATGTTCAGCCTTGACTTTGAGACATGTTAGACATCGGTCCACGTATTCAGCTATTTGTTTCTTCATTCCAGGCCACCAGTAAAAGTTTTTAAGATCTTTATACATTTTATCAGCACCTGGATGAATAGAATACCTGGATTTATGCGCCTCATCCAAGATAATAGTTCGAGAGTTACCGAATAAAGGAATCCACATTCTGTCTTTGAAATACAACAGTCCGTCAGCCTTAGTATCGAGTTTCTTATCTAATCCTCTCAGTCCCTCAGCAGAATAGTTCGTTGCTTGTAAAGCTTGTTGCTGAGCTTCTTTGATTTGAGGAATTAGACTGGTTTGAATAGTCATACCTAACGCTTTCACACGTAAAGGCTTGACTCGTTCCTTGCGACTTAAAGCATCAGCTACAACATTTGCTTTGCCTGGGTGATAACGAATCTCACAGTCGTAATCGTTCAATAGTTCAACCCATCGCCTTTGTCGCATGTTCAACATTTTCTGATCTAGAATGTGTTGGAGGCTTTTGTGATCAGTGTATATAATACACTTAGTTCCGTATAGATAATGTCTCCAAATCTTGAGTGCAAACACTACTGCACCAAGTTCCAGATCATGAGTAGTATAGTTCTTCTCATGTACTTTCAGTTGTCGATAAGCATAAGCAATTACCTTATCCTTCTGCATTAGAACACACCCAAGACCTTGACGTGAAGCATCACAATACACTGTGAAGTTATCAGTACCTTCCGGTAGTGTCAAGATAGGTGCATTACAGAGTTTATGTTTCAACAGTTGGAACGCCTCCTCCTGTTGAGAACTCCATATAAATGGTTGATTTTTCTGTGTCAATGTAGTCAGTGGCAAGGCTATCTTTGAAAAGTTCCTAATAAACCGGCGATAATAACCTGCCAACCCCAAGAATTGACGTATTTCAGTCGGGGTTCGTGGTGTCTCCCATTGTTTCACCGCCTGAATCTTACTGGGATCCACTTTAATACCGTTTTGATTTACTACATGACCAAGAAATTGAACTTCTCGTAACCAGAACTCACACTTGGAGAACTTGGCATATAATTTTTCACGTGCCAAAAGTTCTAGAATTAATTTCAAGTGTTGAGCATGTTCTTGTTGATTTCGAGAATAAATAAGAATATCATCAATAAACACAATCACAAATTTATCCAGATAAGGTCTACATACTCGATTCATCAGATCCATGAAAACTGCTGGTGCATTTGTTAAACCAAACGGCATTACTAGAAATTCGTAATGTCCATATCGAGTTCTGAAAGCAGTTTTAGGAATGTCATCATCATGAATACGTAACTGATGATATCCAGATCTTAAATCGATTTTTGAAAAATAAGTAGCACCTTGTAGTTGATCAAACAGATCATCGATACGAGGTAGTGGATAACGGTTCTTGATTGTCAGTTTATTGAGTTCCCTGTAGTCAATACACATTCTGAATGAACCATCCTTCTTTTTCACAAAAAGAATAGGTGCTCCCCAGGGTGAGAAACTAGGTCTGATAAAACCTTTGTCTAACAGTTCTTGCAATTGACCTGAAAGTTCTTGCATTTCGGATGGTGCAAGCCGATACGGGGCTTTAGCAACAGGTGCTGCACCTGGAATCAAGTCGATTCGAAATTCAACTTGTCTCACTGGGGGTAATCCTGATATGTCCTCAGGAAAAACTTCAGGAAAATCCTTGACTACTGGGATATCTGTGATTTGTTTGGGTGAAGAACTGTGCTCAGTCACATGTGCCAGGAAAGCATAACAGCCTTTCCTTAAGAATTTCTGAGCTTGCATACAAGATATGAGACCAAGTTTTCTACCTGCTCGTTCTCCTTGAACTATTAGTGTATTACCATTAGATAATGGAATACGGATCACCTTGTTTTGACACACAACTTCTGCTTGGTTATCAGAAAGCCAGTCCATACCAACAACAACATCAAAGCTCCCAAGCTCAATAGGAAGTAAATCAATATCGAAAAGATGATCATTCAAATTCAAGGAACATCCTTGAATAACATTGTTTGTTTTGATCAACTTGCCGTTAGCAAGTTCAATAACATAAGGAGTTTCTAGATCTACCGTAGGCAATGAAATTAATGATGCAAATTCAGGAGAGATAAAGCTCTTATCCGCTCCTGTGTCAAACAAAACTGATGCGTATAGATTATTAAGAAGAAACGTACCAGTAACAATATTTGCATCATGTCTCGCCTCGGTCGCACCAATCTGAAAAGCTCTTCCCCTAGCTTCAGTTCCCGGATTGGTGTTATTGTTCGGACAGTTTCTTATGAGATGATCAGGACTTCCACATTTGTAACATGACCGGTTGGTTTGAGTGGTTTGTCGTGGTGCTTGGTTTGGTGTCTGAGCAGGAAAGTTGCAATATTTAGCATAATGTCCAACTCGGTTACAATTCAGACAAACAGGACATGGTCCCGTGTGATGTAGTGGACACTTATTGCATTTGGGCGCCTGCCCAGTATAAGTTTTCCTCTCAGGAACATTTGCACCATAGTTTTTCACAGTTGGCTTGCTCTGGGTGATCTCAGCCGGAGCCTTCGCCTTGGTTTTGCCAAACCACTTTCGTTTGGTACCTTTTGACACATTCGAGGTACCGACATCACTACGATTATGAACCGTCTGAGGTTTCAAAGACAGAGTACCACTCCTTACCGCCTCATTGGTAAGCTTAGTGGTCAAAAGAATCGTATGTTTCAGGGTTGTAGGTTCAGCAGCAGTCACCATTCCTCGTATCTGAGGAATCAGACCCTTAATGTACTTCTCGATTAAAGCGGCTTCCGTAGGAAACATGTCGGGAAGTAAACAAGTAAGTTCATGAAAACGATCGGTGTAAGCAAGACAGTCAGCACCGATCATCGAGTGATTCCAGAATTCTTCCTGGAGTTTTTGAATTTCAGTGATGGGACAGTACTCTGATCTAATCAGAGTTTTGAAATCATTCCAGCCCATCGAGTCAACTGTGGCTGAACCCAAAGTCTTGGCCTGGGTATTCCACCAGGTCAAAGCGGAGTCTTTCAAAGAACAGGCAGCATAAGACACCTTATGCTCCTCCAAACACTGACTGATTTTGAGCTTAGTTTCCATCTCCTCAATCCACCTTATTAGACCAGCCGCTCCTTCTTTGCCAGTAAAAGTAGGAGGGTTACAGGAAGCAAAATACTTGTAAGTACATCCCTGTCGGGGTGGATCAGGAACAATGGTAGTTGTACCGGTAATGGTATGAGTTTCAACATGACCACCAGTAGCATTATGTTCAACATGATCGTGTTCCCCACCAGAACCTGCAGTGATATGTGGTTGGTGTTGTGTCAGAACACCACAAGCAGATAGTTGTTCACGCACAATACGAGCTATCATAGCCTCATTTGTTTCAGATCCGCTTGTACCAGCAGGTGGAACAATGCCTGCTCCAGGGTTCACTGGTGGAGTAGTATGCGTTTCCAAGTTCCCAGGTGGAACCACGTTCGCTTCCGGATTAACATGCGGATCCGGATTTGATTCAACAGTCAAAGGTGGAATTTGATTCTGTTCAGGGTTTGTAATGTTCTGAGTAGCTCTCTTAGCTGGTCGACCTCGTTTAGGAGCCATTATTCTGCTCACAAGCAGACAAAACTCAGGTCAGTTCAAGAACATTAAAGATATAACCCGTTCTATCACATAAATACAATCCCATTCAGTTACACTGAAAATTTGTATTAAAAGGTGATTATAAGAATACAGTATAACTACATGACTTCAGTCCAGACATGTTCACATTACACACAGATCACACAGTTATTCGTAGTTATACTTAGTCCTGTTATTTCAAAAACATGTTAGAGTCTTACCCAGCTCATTGCATTGCAACACATGTTTTTAAAGATATGTTCATACAGGACTAGGATATGTTCTCAGACAAGTTCTCTAATATGTTCTCAGTTCATACATTAAGTTCTCATACAGACCATAGATATGTCCTCGTACAGTATGGCTCTCGTACTGTACTTAAGTTACAGACACATTCACAATTCAGGCACGTTCACAATTTAGACATGTTCTCGTACAGTATGGCTCTCGTACTATACTTTGGTTACAGATATATTTGCATACAGTATTGCTCCGTACTGTATTCCAGCAAAATATATATATATATATATTTTAGTTCAATATATTCGCATACAGTATTGTTCCCGTACTGTATTTCAACGAAATATATATATTAGTTTGACATGTTCTCACACAGAAGTGTTTATAGTCCACACAAGGTTATTAGAAAAACATAATTCACACAACACCCGAATAGTACATTACATAGATCGATACACAAAACACCCATTTTATTACATCACTATTGTTTTAATATGTACAGACTACCGAAACGACACAAGACACTACAATCAACAAAAGATAAGAACAGAAAAGAACTCCTCTATCTACACCCTGATGCTCTGAAAATCCCAAACTGATCTTCTGTACATACTCATCGCATAAAGTATGATAAGAAGGAAAGTATCATGGCCACTATTGCCATGACTACTGCCAGGATCATCATCCTGGTCTCGGTACTCGCCACTCCAAACCATGCCAAATACTCTGTCGCTCTCTCTCTCACCCAACTCCATCCCTCAGTCATCCATGCCACTTGCCGCCAAAATGCAGCAAGCATAATCTGTCCCCATGTCATCCTCAGTCTATCATCCATCGCGGTTCTCCAGGCTCGAGTATCGGTGTCCAACGCCTTCACTTGATCCATCAGGGTCAAGTGAGAAGTGAGGATATCTAATATGGTCCTACGTGTATCCTCAACCGTAGCCTGACACTGCTGTAGACTCTGCTGTGTCCCCTGCAAGTTCTGAGTAACTTGCTGCAACTGTGCTCTCAGCTCTGCCTGATGGGAGGATTCTCCCATCTCGTGTCTGGCATGAAACTCGTCCCTGGGAGCCAGCTGCTTCCGGGGAGGTAGTCCTGTGGTCTTGCGGGCTTGACCCCGCATACGCCGCAACCCGTCCCAAACGGGTACCCTAGGAGGTGATATACTCTGGATCCGATCCGCAACGGGATCAACCGGAGGTAAGTGAGGAGGACTAGATATAATAGGGTGTGCTGGTGGTGGTGGTGTAACTGGTCTAGGCTCTAATGGTGAGTGTGGTAATGCTGGTTGTGCCTGTGGCACTACAGATGGAGCTCGTGAGGCTGTAGTCGATGCCTCCGAAGAATCTGAATCCGGTGCTGAGCTAGAGCTCGGAGTACCATCCCTCATATCATGAGGAGCTAGCTGATATTGTTCGCCTCGATCTGCCATCGCTGTACAATAAAAATCTCTAATCAGTATCATGAAAGAAATATATTGAATAATAAAATTCAACATACACATGATATGAGACGTCCTCCTATCTTAACGCAACTATTCGTCATTACTATTGTTAGTGTTTTGCTTGAATTAAATCAAACTAGAATGCACACGTGTTGCAAATTTCAGTTATGCTGGCCACTCATAACTGGAATTTGTACCACCTGATTATCCTGGTTTAATTCAAAACAAGTTTTGTTTAATATTAATGTTCGGTGCTCTCTGTGTAACTATACGAGCCTATGGTTATAGTCTAGGTCTCTAAGTCAACCTAATTCTCTATAACCTGTGGCTCTGATACCACCCTGTCACACCCCCACCCCTCGTCACCTTGTGTCTGGTCTGACGTCACTGAATCGGTTGCGGAAGCATAGTGGTGATGTCTCCGAGGTGAGGGGTGACTTACTTGAACCAATATCATAAGCACACAGATTAACTTAAAGTAAATACATTACCAGGGTGTCGCAATCACAACCACATTACAACTATATTTATTTAATTACAATACTATTATTAAAGTGCAAATAACTCAAAAGTGCATCCTCACCCGGTGGTCACTGTCTCCCTGCAAAAAGATTTAATTTGAAAACGTCAGCACAAAGCTGGTGAGATCGACAGTTCAATTTAAAACAATATGATATGATAAGCACGTTCTCAAAAGTTCAGTTCTGGATAACCATGGGACCTGTATCTAGTTCCTTTCGGACGTCTAGTCTGTCTCAAGATATTACCCGTCGGTACATATCTTAGTGCCTCATTATCTTAATGTCTATCACACCATTAAGAAGTTCAGGAAACAGATAACAAACATTCACACAAGGGGAGATGCAACCCTCCCAGCGAATGGGGTGTCAACCAATAGTACTATCAATGTTTTCTGCTCGGCCACACATGGGTTCACTAGATACAGTTCAAATATGAGGACTTTCAGTGTAATGATAGAGTTCAGTCTACAGGCCAAAATCCCATGAAATCCCACAAAAGTCACAACAATCACATGAAATCACACAGATATCAGTGATACATATCATATGTTCATTAAAAGTTCAACAATGTTCCCCGATGTTTATAACAGATTAAAAATAAAAAGGGGTTGTACGAAACTCACCTGGTAGTATAGATGTAGCAGAATATCTCAAAACTGATAATAGAGAAGTGATTCTGCATTTATTTATATTTAATAAGTTATTTATGTTCTAGTTTACTGATTAGATCCTTCTGAACGTTCAATGTCAAAGACATTGCTTAGTAAATCATCAACTCGATATTAATTATATAATTAACTAATTTAAGATTATATCATACAATGTATGATAATGTAGGAACCTACATTGCATTAGATTCCTAACACAAAGTTGATGACACCCTGGATTAATCAGAATAATCTCAGATTAACCAAATAGTTAATGTTGTTGATTATAATGTTAAAACAGTTTCTAGATGGTTTAATGGCTTAGGAGTGATTAATCCTTATTATTGATTACCCAAATATCATGAAATATCACAATGTAGCATCAGAATAGGTGAAGTAACCAGATTTAACATACTAATCTGACTGTTATCACAAACATCAGATAATCATTCCAATGAGTATGTTAATATTATGATTAGTTTGAAATACTTGGATTTAACCTTTGCATTTCAAAGATTAATCAAACTAATCACCTACATTGTCATAATCAAATGGTTTAAACCATTATAATCATAGGTATGATTTCATGCAAACCGGGCATCACAACGGATCAAAACAAGGATTTAACCGTTAGAACTTCGTGTTCTTCGTTTATAATCAATCCTAGCCATCATCTAGGCAATAAGCAACAATCCTAACTATCTCATTACGTTCAAAATCAAGATCTAATCAATCAAAATCAAACTAGAAGGTTAAAACGAACCGTTACCTGTTCTGACGAGTTTGTGCGGGTAAAACTACGATCGGGACTTGTATATACGATCCCTAGGATGATCCGGATGTTTAGAAAGCTTTGATTTGAAGTATGATAGTGTTAGGATGCAGGTTCTTCGTCTTCAGGTCGAATAAGAACGAGAAAATACGATTTTGAGGGTTCCCAGACATTCTGATCGTTTAAATAATTTTTTTGCCGACATAGTCGTCAGGCGTATCGCCTGGATCCCGGCACCCACGTCAGGCGTACCGCCTGACCCGTTTTTCTTCCAATATTTGATTTAAACTTCGTTTCGCGATTCCGGGAGCATACGAACTCCGTTTTGCGCACGGTTTTCGCCCACGTTCATCATTTTTCACATACTTTCAATCCCCAATAACAAAAGTTACTAAATCCTCGTGGATTTCATGCACGACCAAATGTGCTTACGTCATAAATGCCGAATTCTTCGTACGCAACTGTCACAACACCCGCATCACCAAACCAGCAGCCTGATCGCAAAGGAGGCAAACCTGACACATCCCTCGCTCACGCTGCATTCAGATCCGCTAGATATCCTTGTCACTAAAAGTCCAAACTATCCTTCTCCTTGCTTGCCTAAAGTAAGTCTAATTTAAAGTTATACTTATACTCATTCATCATAAACAAGAAATTTATAAGTTACATGAAGCCTTAAGTTAAAACTAAGAGTAAACAAACATTTCTGAAACCTGGACAGAAACTGGTTCAACTTTAACAGCCCATAACTTAATCAAAACAACTTAAAAACGAGCAAACTCAAATACCATAGTTAAGCTCGTTGAGTTAGCTGTCCAACCACTACTCATATGCTATCTAACTCAACCAGATGCTACCTCAAACAGTCACGACAAAATCGGTGCGCAGATTCGGACCTTTTAACTTAAGCGACTATTTTGACCCATTTATAGGCCGAATCACAAAAATATTTCTAAACGAAAGTTGTTCGAAACATATTAAAATATGTGACTGTGAGGTTTCGTAATTTTTCAAATTCATTTTCTATTTTAAAAATTCACTCGAAGATATTGAACTGAAGCTGTCCAAAAACGAAAATTTTAAACATGCATTCCTACATGCCCTTTATATATATTTTTGGTCATAAAGAGAAAATATTAACTTGTATATGAAGTTTTTTTTTTAAATGTTTATTTTTGAAAAATAATTTTTTTAAAAGTTTTGAGAATCGATAAACAAAAATGGATATTACATAAAAACATGTACTTATTGTGCCAAAATTTCCTAAAGAAAATAAGTATTATTTTCTTGGCATTATAACATGTTTCATAACTGTAAGACACGATATATCTACAACAAACCCGAAAACATAAAAATACCAAGAACCTTGTAGCAAGAACAAAAGAACAAAGCAACGAACTTTGACAAGTTCACAAACTCAATGCAAATCCACGATGTTGTAGGAACCGGGTAGGGATTCCAAAAAGACACCGTTTGTACTCAAGAATTAGAGATCCACACTCACAGTGAGTTTCACGGCCCCTATTTTTACAATGTTTTACTAACTTACAGGGGGAGAAATCATGCTTGTAATCGTTTCATTGACACAAGTGATTTTGGTTCAACACATTATTACATGAGTTACTTTTATCGCTTTAAGTCCCCTATTCTATAACCGTTAATTGTGGGTGAACGTGAATTATTGGGAATAGTACTATTCGAGAGTGACAACCCCCACCCGTGGTTAGTAGCTCTAACGTTGATTGTAGGTCAAATCGGGTGCATAATATTCATATCAATACAATGTTTTGCGATAGAACATTGGGATGGGACAATTCAATCATGTCGAGTTCGGTTATGGGAGCTCATGGTATTAATAAATACACACAACTCATGATATTGTTTTTGAGAACAATAGTCACATTTTAAAACCTTGTGATCAAATGAAACAACTTTATTTAACGTGTCTAAACCTGTGAACTCACCAGCTTTATGCTGACTGTTTTTAGCATTTTTTTCTCAGATAATTGAAGGAATATTATCGGGGCGCATTTTGGGTGTTAGCATATGGAGTCACATTACATCAGGAAGCACACATTTTGAGGATTTTCCTAGCATAGTCTATTGACATTATTTATTGTGAACTCTAGTATGCATTTATTTTTCTTATGTTGGCTTAAGGAATGATTTGTAAACTCTTTTGGATAATGCATTTAGAAGTGGTTCAATGTAAACAATGACTGTTAAACCATGACCGTCGCACCTCGCGTGTTCCGCCTTGGCGGGGTGTGACAGTAACTAACAAAATTTTACCAACACGTAAACAATTAGAGTAAGTAAAATATCCATTAAATAATGGTTTATACATTGTCAAATACATGTGTAAAATATCCATGTCATAATGGTTTAGACCTGGGCAAAATTATTCTAGTAATTTAGCAAATAATAAAAAGTAACATATTAAAATCTTATTTTATTAACATTTTAAAAATATAAAATTCATATAAAAAATAGTGCAATGTGTTATAACTAGTCAATAACTTACATTAATTTATTATACATATCATACATCTTTCTTTTTAATTGAAAAAGCAAAAGTCGTTAAAAAATTACAAAAGCAAAAGTAATAAATATAATAAAGTGATGTGAGAGTATTTTTTTATTGAATAAAATAAAAATATTAATTATTACATAGTCAAGAATAATATTAGATTCTAAAACAAACTTATGGAATAAAGAGCTATATTTGAAGTTACTAACTATAAGAAATAGCAAATCACATGTAACAATAACGTAACATATAGGTCAGATTCGAGAAAAATAATGTTAGAATTCAAAAATTAATATCAACTTCATTTCTAGATGTAAACTCAGGGTTAAGGGTACTTATTTCGACAGAAATTGGCGTAATATTACCTAAAATATAATAGGAATCTTAGTTATTTTGTGGTTGTACAAAACATATTTTAGCTACGTACTTTTTATTTGTATTATGTTACATCGAAATTACATGATGAAACGGTGAGAACTCCGGCGGGAGATGTCGTGATGGGGATGAATCGAGACCGGTGGTAGTGTGGAGAGGGGGATTCCGACTAATTATTTAACGTGGTTCAATTTTATTAATTTTATATACGTAACCAATTGTTGCATGTATATTGCATTGACGTTACATAAAAATTACATATATGTAATTTTAACATCTATGTAGCACATATATCTTCCAACCAAAAACAATAGTCTGATTATACTAACTTTACATATGTAATTTGCATGTAAACATAAGTTTAAAAATATTTGAGCAAAAAAAAAAACAAAAAAAAGGAATACAAATTATGAAATATTAAGCAAAATATAAAATTTGTAACATAATACTCTACTTACACTAACTTTACATATGTAACAATAACGTAACATAATGAAATGTTATAGAATGTAACATTAAAAAAATTAAAACAGTATAATAGTACAATTAATGAAAAGTTTTGCACGAAAATTATAAAATAATTAATAATTAGTACACTAAAGGAAAAATACATTTGGTAACATGAACTTATTATAAAAGGTACAATAGTACACTTTTTGATTTGATGTAAAAGACATATTTTATTGTAAAAGTTACAATAGTACACTATTGTAAAAGGTACAATAGAAAACAAACAATAATAAAATGTTTGTATAGTATGAAAAAAATACAAATTATGATACTTTATAAAAATGACAAACAATAAAATATAAGAGTGTATACAAAATCTGTTCAATAAGTCCGTCGAGATGTAACATAAACGTAATTTTAATGTTAGTTTTCTATAAGAGTGTATACAAAAATCTGTTCAACTTTCTCGACTTTTACAGAAGATGTTGGATCATTGTGCGAAATTTTATCAACGTATCTAGGCGCAAAATTTGATATATGGCTAATATTTGTTTTATCTTCTGGCTCTTCTTCTTTGACAGATATTGGAGATTTTATTTAGAGCTTGACATGCTTGAAAATTAATGGTAAAAACAAAGTATTGGTTGACAAAAAAATGTTAAAGTGTAGATATGTATAGACTAAGCAATGTGGGGATGTGTTAGGTATGACAATAAATATACACAATATCTTCGAACACCGTAACATTGATGTAACCTCGACATCACTTATATAAAGCTAGCATACATTTTAATTTCAATAAGAACAAATGGTGAGAAAATAAAAGGATGGAAATATTTAAAAAGTTGGGGAAAACAAAAGATGGGAAAAATAAAAGATGGAAAATATTTAAAAATTAAATTTTTTGTTTTTGAGCTAAAATTGAACACCGTAACATTGATGTAACACGACAGCAATTATATACAACCAGCATGTTATTAAAAATTTTACCTCAACAAAATTTTCTGATGGGAAAGTAAAAGGAGGGGAATATTTAAAAATTACTTTTTTTGTTTTTAATTTGAATTGGATGAGAGAAAATGTGGTAAATTAATAAAATAGTGTGTGATGGTACAAATGAAGTAAAAGACATAAATGCCCTTGTATTTAATAATGGAGTAAATTGCACTTTTGTTCCTTTATGTTTACACAAAATTTCAGAGATAGTCCTTTATGTTTCATAATGTCAAAAACAGTCCTTTAAGTTTTCAAATGTTGCAAACTCGGTCCTTTCTCGGTTAACGACGTTATATATTAACAGAATAGGGGCATAAATGTCAAAAAAATCACCACTTTTGGTCCTTTATGTTTACATAAATTTTCAGATATGGTCATTTATTATGTTAGTACTTAACGTCGTTAACGGAGAAAGGACCGAGTTTGCAAAATTTGAAAACATAAAGGACTGATTTTGACATTTTGAAACATAAAGGACTAACTCTGAAATTTTGTGTAAACATAAAGGACCAAAAGTGCAATTTACTCTTAATAATGTTAATAAAAGGAGATAATGATGTGGTAAATTGTGGACCAAGTATTGAGTTTGCAAAGTTTTCTCATCTCACATGGGTTTCCAAAATATATGTCCTATATATATATATAGAGGATGGAATTTTTTATAATCCTCATCTTTTGCTACAACTACATAACTCATTTCAACCAATCATAAACTTGCACATAAACTTTTCATTAAAATATTAAAAAGGGCATCATAGTCATTTTACCTTTATAAGTTTCCCCCCTTCTTTTTTAAACATTAATAACTTTTTTATAATATATTATTTTTAAAAAAAATTGCACCATCTTGTAGACCTCATCAGAAATAGCCTTCACTACAACAGGCTCAAGAGTGAACTCTTCTTCATTCTCTGTTGCTCGTTGTGCTCGTGGTCGTCCTCATTGACGGGTTCTTCATCCTCGACACGTGGTTCTTCGGGTTTCTGTGGTTGCTTACGTGGTCTACCCTTTTGTCCAGCCATCGAACTATCTACAGGATACAACAATTGATGAGTTAGTACAGGAGTCAGTTTAGCACGAAATAAGCTTTGTAAATCGTTAATGACGTTGATCAGGTGTTATTAACCATTTACCCAACTCATAGGCTCTAAACGTTTCCCATCCCACCTCCTCAACGTGCATGTCACTAACTACCTTTCTAACCTTAGATCTACATCTTAACTCATACTTATCATTCAGCTCGTGGCATCCGTTCATCCGTGGTTGGCAATCCGCATCATTTAATCTCATTCTCAGTTTAAGTCTTAGCATTTGGGATGCTAAGATCTCTCAAACTATGGCTCTGATACCAACTTGTGAGGCCCCGAAACCGGGCGCCTCCCAGAGGTTGGTTTCGTCATAACTCATAGCTCTTAAACTAAAAACTTTCATAATCATGCAGCGGAAATGTAGACATAGTTTGATAAACAGAATTCAATAAAGTGTCTGTATCAAAATCATATCGAATTGCCAAAACCGACAGATCGTCTGAGTTGATGCCCGAGCTCCATGCCTTCTCTTATCATAGCTTTAACCCGACATACATGCTAAATCAAGTCAGCTTACGCTGGTGAGTTCTAGTTTTCATAAAATATCATAACCGTTTAGTGAGTTAAACATTTTAACATGAAAGCGTTATATCATACACATACACCATAACACATAACCATGTCATCATCGTAGCCATATAACCATCGTCATCATCATACCACTGTCATCAACATGAGCAGTGGGCTTATGCCGGCACAAGGCTCCATGTTTATAGTCCGATCGACTCTTACCATGTTTATAGCCCGATCGGCTCCGTGTTTATAGCCCGATCGACTCCGTGTTTATAGCCCGATCGGCTCCGTGTTTATAGCCCGATCGGCTCTTACCATGTTTATAGTCCGATCGACCCTCATGTTTATAGTCCGGTCGACTCTGTGTTTATAGCCCGATCGGCTCTTACCATATTTATAGTCCGATCGACTCTCATGTTTATAGTCCGGTCGACTCTGTGTTTATAGCCCGATCGGCTGTTCATATCCTGATATGTTCAGGTCATCATCCATACTTACTAGTACTGGTACTAGTACATCATACATACATATCCTATAACATGTATAGGAATTCATCATAACATTCTATCATCACATACATAGCATGCAAGCATCATAGCATATTATCATACATCATGGCATCATGTAGTGCTAGCATCATTTCCTCATTCATACATCATGGCATCATATTTTCATATCATGCTAGCATATAATCATCATTCAACATTCGTGCATCCTAGTATTCTAGGACCTCGTCAAAGCATCTATTAACTATTGTCTTAGTTAACATCATAATGCATGCTCTCATTAACATGTTATGTCATCATAATTCATTTACCATGCACGTATCATACCTTAGCATATTCCCAGACACATTTCATCGTGAGTAATACATATTCATACATACATCATCATGGCATAACATCATTCATAAATCATCATAACATAATCACATAACATAACAATAAGCATGTATGCCAGCCCAAAACAGTAAGTGTAAATAGGGCGTCTAGAACTCACCTGATAGTAGACCCTTGATTTCCTTAGCTGAACTCCTTAGCTAGGGCTTAGGAACCTACATCAGTTACATCATCTCATTACATCCCGTTCTTAGACTTAGAATTTATTCAAGTCCTCATAGCCTACTAGTCCCCCTTACTAAATTCCAAGTTCTCGAAACTTAGCTAAGTATTCGAAACACTTGAAGTCCATTAGGTTCCCATGTACACGAAATTACAGAGTTCACGAAATGGCTGGTGCTTGGAACCATCATCTGTATTCGAAATAACTAGTGTATTCGAAATTCCCAGTGTACTCGAAGTAGCATGTGTACACGAAATGGCCCTTGTACCCGAAATGCCATGTACGTGAAATATCTATTGTACTCGAAATAACATGTATGATTTCGAGTACCCTCTGTTCATGATTTCGTGTACGCATCATTTCGTCATAAAACATCTCAGAAAATTCATCTAAGGCTTTGGGGAGCTAGTTCTAGGTTCCTTAGGTTGTTACCAACGTATTGGAACCTCAAAGTTACGAACTTTATGCATAAAGGTGTGAGCTTTATGCATAAGTTCACTCTTTGTTTAACCATCCTAACTTTTGTATAAAAATCCTAACTTTTCAGTTTGGATCACTTACTTGAGGTTAAAGGATCACTCCTGCAGATTCTCGTGTGTATCCTCGTACGTTTGATCAACCGAAGCTCGATCCTTGAGGTTTCTTGGTCCCGACTTCGTGTACTCAAGAGAGAACGTGCTTCTAGCCAAAGGTTAGCATGTTTCCCAAGGCCCTACTATTTATAGGCAGTGTCCTGTACCCGAAATTGTAAATTTCGAATACTATGGTTTTTCGAGAACTACTGTACTCGAAATCCCATTTCGAGTACACAACTTCGAGGCCTAAACTTAGTTATTTTTCGTCCCTTTTTCTAGCAAGTTAATCGTTCGTTACGCATTCGTAAGTTCAAATAACTTGTATTAGAAAATTTGGGGTGTTACAAGTCTCCCCTCCTTACAATAGGTTTCGTCCCGAAACCTGCCTCGTTACACATCGGACAAATGAGGATACAACCTCCTCATTTCATCTTCCGTCTCCCATGTCGTGTCTGAACCCTTCCGATGCTTCCACTGAACTCTTTCTTGACGAACCGTTTTATTCCGTAGCTTCTTCTCCTTCGGATCCACAATGGCAACTGGTTCTTAGATGTAGTTCAGTCGGTCATCTACCTCAATGTCGTCTAAAGGAACATGTTCTTGCTCGTCTGCCAGACAGTTCCTAAGATGTTACACGTGGAAGGTAGGATGAATCCCGTTCAGCTCCTCTGGTAGGTCCAGTTGATACGCGACTTTCCCTACCCTTGCCTTTATCTGAAACGGTCTGATGTACCTCGGACTCAACTTTCCCCTCTTTCTGAATCTAATGATTCCCTTCCATGGTGATACCTTCAGCAACACTCGATCGCCCACATCAAACTCGATCGGTCTCCGACGCTTGTCAACGTAAGACTTTTGGCGATCTTGTGCGGCTTTCATTCGTGCTTTTATCACCCGTAGCTTTTCTGCCATATCAATCACTGCAGCCTTGTTTCCCATTTCTTTCTGTCCAACTTCACCCCAGCACACCGGGGTTCTACATCGTCTTACGTACAACGCCTCATATGGGGGCATTCTGATGCTGGAGTGGTAGCTGTTGTTATAAGAAAACTCCACCAATGGCAATTGGTCATCCCAGCTCCTTCCAAAATCGATAATGCATGCCCTAAGCATATCCTCCAACGTTTGGATAGTCCTTTCTGACTGTCCATCAGTCTGAGGGTGATAGGCGGTATTGATATTTAACCTCGTTCCCATGGCATCATGAAACTACTTCCAGAATCTGGAAGTAAACCTCGTATCCCGATCTGACACAATAGAGACAGGAACTCCGTGTCTACTCACAATCTCTTTCACGAACAACTCAGACAACCTTTCGGATGTATACGTTTCCCTGATAGGGAGGAAGTGTGCACTCTTCGTCAGTCGGTCCACAATCACCCATATGGTATCATGCCGCTTAACTGTCTTTGGTAGCTTGGTGATGAAATCCATGGTGATGTGTTCCCATTTCCATTCCGGTACCTCTAGAGGTTGCACATATCTGTAGGGCTTCTGATGTTCAGCCTTCACTTGCGCACAAGTAAGGCACCTATTCACATACTACATCACATTAAACTTCATGCACGGCCACCAATAATCTTTCCGAAGGTCTTGATACATCTTTGTCGCACCGGGATGCACAGAATAATGTGATTTGTGGGCTTCATCTAAAATCCTCGACCGAATGTCCCCAAATCTGGGCACCCACATACGACCGAATCGTATCTTTACACCGTAATCATTGTCTTCCAAGTTCTTGACCTGCCCAAAGACACGTTCAAAACCAACATTCTCTTCTTTCAATCCCTCCTGTTGCGCCTGCTTGAGCTCGTTCAGAAAGTCTGGCGTTATTACCAAACTATACGATTTTACTCGTATGGTAGGATGATCAGTCTTGCGACTCAAAGCATCCACCACCACATTGGCCTTTCCCGGGTGATATAGAATATCACAATCATAATCCTTTAGCAGCTCAAGCCATCGTCTCTGCCTCATGTTCAAATCCTTTTGCTCGAAGAAGTACTTCAAACTCTTGTGGTCGTTATAGATGGTACTTCTTACTCCATACAAATAGTGCCTCCATATTTTCAATGCAAACACCACTGCAGCAAGTTCAAGATCGTGGGTCGGGTAGTTAGCTTCATGAATCTTTAGCTGGCGCGAAGCATAAGCTATTACCCTTCCCCTTTGCATGAGTACGCATCCCAACCCTTGTCGTGACGCGTCGGCATACACAACAAGATCATCATTTCCATCCGGCAATGCTAGAACAGGAGCTTGGGTAAGTTTCTCCTTTAGCACTGAAAAAGCTTGTTCTTGGTTTGGACCCCATTCGTACTTTACGTCTTTCTTCGTGAGCTTCGTCAGTGGCGTCGCTATCTTGGAGAAGTCCTGAATAAATCTCCGATAATAGCCAGCCAAACCAAGAAAACTGAGTACTTCTGTCGGTGACTTCGGAGGACTCCATTTCATAATCGTTTCAACTTTAGCTGGATCTACCATAATGCCTTCTGGGTTCACCACGTGGCCCAGAAACTGTACCTCTCGTAACCAGAAAGCGCATTTGGAGAGCTTAGCATAAAGTTTCTCTTTCCTTAGGATCTCCAATACCTCACGTACGTGGCAAGAATGGTCTCCCTCGTTCTTTGAATAAATCAAAATATCGTCAATAAACACTATCACCGATCGGTCCAGCATCGGTCGACATACCCTGTTCATCAAATCCATAAATTTTGCGGGAGCATTCGTCAATCCAAACGACATAACGAGAAACTCGTAATGACCATAACGCGTACGGAAAGCAGTCTTTGGAATATCCTGCTCTCGAACTTTCAACTGATGGTAACCGGATCGGAGATCTATCTTGGAGAACCAGCTTGCACCTTGCAATTGATCGAACAAGTCATCAATTCTAGGTAGAGGATACCTGTTCTTTACGGTCAACTTATTCAGTTCCCTGTAATCGATACACATACGCATACTTCCATCTTTCTTCTTAACGAACAGCACCGGTGCTCCCCATGGAGAGACACTCGGTCGTATAAAACCTTTATCAAGGAGTTATTGTAGCTAGGTCATCATTTCCTTCATCTCGTTTGGAGCTAAACGGTACGGTGATCTGGCAACGGGTTGTGCCCCCGGCACTAAGTCGATCCGGAACTCAATTTCCCGTTCGGGTGGTAATCCAGGCAATTCCTCAGGGAATACATCGGGGAAGTTACACACCACGGGAACATCATCAATCGTCCTCATATCCATACGTTCCTCAATCACGTAGGCCAAGTAGGCTACACACACTCGCCTCATCATAACATCAGCCTTGATCATCGAAATGATCTTAGGCGCATACATCGCTTTATCACCATAAACCGTCACGGAGCTCCCATCCATCGCACGCAAACATATCATCTTTCGTTGACATACAATGTTAGCCTCATATTTGGCTAACCAGTCCATACCCAAAACCACATCGAATCCTCCTAAGGTAATAAGAAACAATCGTACTGGGAACCTATGACCTCCTATCTCAACATAACAATCATCAATAGCCTCAGTCACCCTGGTCATCTTACCATTTGACATCTCTACATCAAATACCCGATCTATCTTCTTAACCTTCCCAGATAACCCATCACAGAAAGTAGAAGATACAAAACTCATACAGGCACCAGAATCAAACAATACAGAAGCAGGAATATTGTTGATAGAAAAGGTACCTGTGACCACATCAGGGTCCTCAATCGCATCATCCTTCGTCATCGTAAAGGCTCGTGCTTTAGCCTTCTGCTTCTCCTTTCCTTTCTCTTCTTTCTTACCCGAGCCCGAAGAATCGGCCCGTGGTTGCCTGCAATCTTTGGACAGATGTCCAACCCCATTACAGTTATAGCATCGAATCGTATCGGGACAGTTGGCTGAAAAGTGCCCCACTTTTCCACATCTGAAACATAAGTTGGTGCCCACACGGCACGGCCCAGAATGGCCCTTACCACACTTGCTGCATAGCCCAGTATCTTCCCGTTTCACCTTCTTGCCTGAAAACTTTCGTTGGTCTGTTCGACCCCTTTTTGTCCCGGAAGACTCCTTCACCTTGACTTCCTCTTTCACTGGCTCATCAGCCATCACATCATCCCATACAATACCACTGAGTTCAACAGTAGAATCAAAAGTCTTTGGGGCGTTTGCTTTAACATGAATCCTGACCTTTGGAGGCAAGCCCTCCATGTACAATTTCACCCTACGTTCCTCAGTGGAGACCAGATGAGGAACGAGTCTGGCCATCTCATTAAACCTCGACGTGTACTGACGATGGTTCAGACTTCCAGCTTTCAGAACCAGAAATTCCCTTTCAACCTTATCCAGCTCATTCTCGGGACAGAACTGCTTAGTGACCAGTTCCTTTAGATCGTCCCAAGTCATCTTCTCCACATCAGCTGCAGCCTTGGACTGCTTAATGGTGTTCCACCAGTCAAGTGCCTCCTCGACAAAGGAGTGAGCTGCAAACTTGACAGCTTGATCAATTCGACACTCACTGATGGAAATAACAGCCTCCATCGCAGAAATCCAGTGGCAGGTGGCCACAGCATCCTTCTTCCCATCGAAGATCGGTGGGTTACATCCCTTGAAGGACTTGTAATCACAACCCTTCAGTTTCCCAGACATAGAATCACTGCTCTTTGTCTCGACGATCACAACATCCTCATCTTCCTTAGAGCTTTCCTTGGTTCCCTCAGACTTGTCCTTCAGAGTATCCTTCAGTGCCTTAGCAATCAAGGCTGGTAGCTTCTCATCCATGATCTTGTAGACCTCATCAGAAATAGCCTTCACTACAACAGGCTCAAGAGTGAACTCTTCTTCATTCTCTGGTTGCTCGTTGTGCTCGTGGTCGTCCTCATTGACGGGTTCTTCATCCTCGACACGTGGTTCTTCGGGTTTCTGTGGTTGCTTACGTGGTCTACCCTTTTGTACAGCCATCGAACTATCTACAGGATGCAACAATTGATGAGTTAGTACAGGAGTCAGTTTAGCACGAAATAAGCTTTGTAAATCGTTAATGACGTTGATCAGGTGTTATTAACCATTTACCCAACTCATAGGCTCTAAACGTTTCCCATCCCACCTCCTCAACGTGCATGTCACTAACTACCTTTCTAACCTTAGATCTACATCTTAACTCATACTTATCATTCAGCTCGTGGCATCCGTTCATCCGTGGTTGGCAATCCGCATCATTTAATCCCATTCTCAGTTTAAGTCTTAGCATTTGGGATGCTAAGATCTCTCAAACTATGGCTCTGATACCAACTTGTGAGGCCCCGAAACCGGGCGCCTCCCAGAGGTTGGTTTCGTCATAACTCATAGCTCTTAAACTAAAAACTTTCATAATCATGCAGCGGAAATGTAAACATAGTTTGATAAACAGAATTCAATAAAGTGTCTGTATCAAAATCATATCGAATTGCCAAAACCGACAGATCGTCTGAGTTGATGCCCGAGCTCCATGCCTTCTCTTATCATAGCTTTAACCTGACATACATGCTAAATCAAGTCAGCTTACGCTGGTGAGTTCTAGTTTTCATAAAATATCATAACTGTTTAGTGAGTTAAACATTTTAACATGAAAGCGTTACATCATACACATACACCATAACACATAACCATGTCATCATCGTAGCCATATAACCATCGTCATCATCATACCACTGTCATCAACATGAGCAGTGGGCTTATGCCGGCACAAGGCTCCATGTTTATAGTCCGATCGGCTCCTACCATGTTTATAGCCCGATCGGCTCCGTGTTTATAGCCCGATCGGCTCTTACCATGTTTATAGTCCGATCGACCCTCATGTTTATAGTCCGGTCGACTCTGTGTTTATATCCCGATCGGCTCTTACCATATTTATAGTCCGATCGACTCTCATGTTTATAGTCCGGTCGACTCTGTGTTTATAGCCCGATCGGCTGTTCATATCCTGATATGTTCAGGTCATCGTCCATACTTACTAGTACTGGTACTAGTACATCATACATACATATCCTATAACATGTATAGGAATTCATCATAACATTCTATCATCACATACATAGCATGCAAGCATCATAGCATATTATCATACATCATGGCATCATGTAGTGCTAGCATCATTTCCTCATTCATACATCATGGCATCATATTTTCATATCATGCTAGCATATAATCATCATTCAACATTCGTGCATCCTAGTATTCTAGGACCTCGTCAAAGCATCTATTAACTATTGTCTTAGTTAACATTATAATGCATGCTCTCATTAACATGTTATGTCATCATAATTCATTTACCATGCACGTATCATACCTTAGCATATTCCCAGACACATTTCATCGTGAGTAATACATATTCATACATACATCATCATGGCATAACATCATTCATAAATCATCATAACATAATCACATAACATAACAATAAGCATGTATGCCAGCCCAAAACAGTAAGTGTAAATAGGGCGTCTAGAACTCACCTGATAGTAGACCCTTGTTTTCCTTAGCTGAACTCCTTAGCTAGGGCTTAGGAACCTACATCAGTTACATCATCTCATTACATCCCGTTCTTAGACTTAGAATTTATTCAAGTCCTCATAGCCTACTAGTCCCCCTTACTAAATTCCAAGTTCTCGAAACTTAGCTAAGTATTCGAAACACTTGAAGTCCATTAGGTTCCCATGTACACGAAATTACAGAGTTCACGAAATGGCTGGTGCTTGGAACCATCATCTGTATTCGAAATAACTAGTGTATTCGAAATTCCCAGTGTACTCGAAGTAGCATGTGTACACGAAATGGCCCTTGTACCCGAAATGCCATGTACGTGAAATATCTATTGTACTCGAAATAACATGTATGATTTCGAGTACCCTCTGTTCATGATTTCGTGTACGCATCATTTCGTCATAAAACATCTCAGAAAATTCATCTAAGGCTTTGGGGAGCTAGTTCTAGGTTCCTTAGGTTGTTACCAACGTATTGGAACCTCAAAGTTACGAACTTTATGCATAAAGGTGTGAGCTTTATGCATAAGTTCACTCTTTGTTTAACCATCCTAACTTTTGTATAAAAATCCTAACTTTTCAGTTTGGATCACTTACTTGAGGTTAAAGGATCACTCCTGTAGATTCTCGTGTGTATCCTCGTACGTTTGATCAACCGAAGCTCGATCCTTGAAGTTTCTTGGTCCCGACTTCGTGTACTCGAGAGAGAACGTGCTTCTAGCCAAAGGTTAGCACGTTTCCCAAGGCCCTACTATTTATAGGCAGTGTCCTGTACCCGAAATTGTAAATTTCGAATACTATGGTTTTTCGAGAACTACTGTACTCGAAATCCCATTTCGAGTACACAACTTCGAGGCCTAAACTTAGTTATTTTTCGTCCCTTTTTCTAACAAGTTAATCGTTCGTTACGCATTTGTAAGTTCAAATAACTTGTATTAGAAAATTTGGGGTGTTACAGTAACGAGCTTAAATATAACAAATTTATTTGAAATTTTTTTAAAAACGATAAATTACGGTGATGTAATTTACATTGACGTAATTTATCGTGATGTAATTTACATTGACGTAAAATTCGGTTTCGGTTTTTTCAGTTAATTTGGTTCCGGTTCGGTTTTTTCGGTTAATCATCCCTAATTTGTAACGAGCCTAAATACAAGAAATTAGTTTGATTTTTTTTCGAACAATGATAAATTACATCACTATAATTATCATTGTTAGAGAAAAAAAATCAAAATAATGTGTTATATTACATCACTATAATTTATCATTGTAATTATCATTGTTAAAGAAAAAATAAAATAATGTGTTATATTACATCACTGTAATTTATCATTGTTAGAAAAAAATTCAAAATAATCTGTTATATTTATGCTTGTTATATCGATGTTAATAATGGACAATGAGAAAAAAAATTAAAAAACTAGTCAACATTATAACGGGAATTAAAGAGAAAATTACATCACTGTAAATAATGTGTTACGTCACCGTTAATTATGTAATTGTAAATTACTTCATTTTGTATTACATTACTTCATTTTGTGTTACATTACTGTAATTTACCATTGTTAGAAAAAATTTCTAATTAATTTGCTATCGTTAAGCTCGTTACAATGATGTAAACACATAACATCAAAAAAATAAAATAAAAAAACTAGTCGAGACTATAACGAAATTAAAGAGAAACATGAGACGAGTATAATGGTGCAATTTTTTTTAAAAAATAATATAGTATAAAAATGTTATGAGTGTTTAAAAAACAAGAGGGTAAACTTTACATAAATGACAAATGTCATAAATGCCCTTCATACTAAAAACAAAGAACTTGACACGTGGCACGATACTATACACTTACATTTTTAAAGTAACCATTGGATGAGGGTTATGTAGTTGTAGCAAAAGATGAGTGTTATAAAAAATTCCATCCCCTATATATATATATATAACACTATATAATAGATATTGGAGAGAGAATGTGGAGGTATCTTAAATTTAAGAAATGTACAATGAGATAAGCACAATGTACAAATGACTAATGCATAAACTCTTAAAACCTGAATATATCAGGAATGGAGGTAATCAGTGATTTTGGATTTTGAATTTTGAATTCATACAGAGATTAGTCGAGGGAACCTTACTCAGCCTCACCATCCCTCACATCTATCTTTCTCAGTTCAAAATCTCTGCCACTGCTCGGCCCTCTCACCATCGTCAAATGCCCTCCCACCACCGTCTGATGCCCTCCCACCACTGTCTTTTGAAATCCAACACCGACATATCAAGTAACATGATGTTTTAACCCTTCTGCTAGGGTTTTACCCTGCCCGCGGTTGCTCTCGACAGAAGAACACTACCACTACCCTCGGTTGCGATAGAAGAACGCCCTCCTTTTGCTTTTGATAGAAGAACACCACCACCTTCGGTTTGCCCTTGACAGAATAACGCCTCTACCCTCGGCTGCGACCGAAGAACACACTCGGTTTGTTTTTTGTGAGTTGCGAATTTTTTGTCTAGGGCTCTTTTTTGGTATATATGTTCTTTGATGGTTGATTAAAGTTCGTTGTGTTTATGTTTCTACGACATGATTTTTGTTTTGCTGAATGATTGTTGATAATTTGTAATGTACGAGCTCAGATGCGATGAAAGATTAGCGAGATTTTTTTTTTTGTTTTCAGTGAATAAGTCTCCAAATTGATTGCTCCTTTTCATGTTGTATTTCTTTTATGACTGGGTTAACAGTTTCAAACAAGCTTATACAGATTTGGTGTCAAAATGGGAGCATTTGAGCTTACTGTTGTTGAAGGTGGGAATAGAAATATACGAAGGGTTAACACCTCAAATTTTGGTGACGATAGAATTGAGATGGGGCCTACTTGGATCCATGGAGTTGTCTGCCCATATCATCTGAAAGTAAAGTACTTCTTGTTAAAATGCTACTAATTGTTATCTCATGTTAGAAATTTCGTCATGTGCACGTATATTTGATCAAATCTTGCTCATCTTAGCGTCTAATATCTGCTTTATTTTTTTCTTTACAGAAGTACACTATGACGTTGGAAAGGAGAACATCAAAGTGAGGTTTGGGAAGCTCACAACGCACAATTCAAGTAGTAAGGATCAAAATGAAACCCATCTGATGTTTTTTTATTTTTGTTTGTCAGGTTCTGGTTGAAGGTTTATTGTATGTTTCAATTGTCTTGTGTTTAATTTATTAGCAGGTTGTGATTAAGATCACTAGATCCAAAATCAATGTCGCACCCCGAGAAATCCCGTCCCTTCTGGGGCGCGAGCAACAACAGATAGTCAGGATCGCAGTCTCCGGTCACACAACATGCGAGACCTATATGTCTGGTTTCATACGTACATCCAATAACTAGGATAAAACAGTTTGTAAAATGATAAGTAACAATAGCTGCGGAAGCGATTAAAGATGTCTAACAATACATAAGAACACGACCAAATGATAACAATGTTTAATAGACTAAGACACTTAAACAGATGCATGCGACTCCAGCCTAGCATCCTATTCCTTATGCGCGTGCCTTAGTTACCAGAGAAAACATGCGAGTAAAGAATCAACACAAAGGTTGGTGAGAGCACAGGTTTATCATAAGCAGTAAACATCCAATGTTTAAAGTAAGAGTTGCTATTTACATATCATTACAATGCAGTATCAATTGATAGCTAGTCAATACAGTTATATTATATGCGGGGTCGTACCGAAGCTGACAGTTGTGCCTCCCGCCATGTCCATCACAAGACAATGGCAAAGTGTTGGTCAATATTGCACCCATTCCGATCTACAGTCGGGTTGGCCTCCCAGGCGCGATGGGTGGGGCTTGTCAGGCCCAAATAGTACTATTCAAGATTACCACGTTAGGCACTACGCGCTACTAACGGTCCGTGGAGTATCGCGAGGTATTTTAGTTGTGATGTGGTCCACACATATACATATATGATAAAGCATGTCCATACGTAAATGAAATGAGTTGTTGTTTGTAAAACAGTTTAGCATGCAATGTTTTCTCCCCCAAAGGTAGAAAAGTAAAAAGGGGTCGTGAACTCACCTGTTACAGCAGTCCCAGTGAATGTGTTCGCGTCTGCGAATGCTAGCAATCCTGCTAGTAGGCACCTATAACCATATAGGTGTGAGTATGTGTTCTGTGTTGTGTTGTATCCCATACAACTCCAAGTGTCGGTGTGCTCACCCTAGTGTGTGTGTGTTAACTAGTGAGACTCGATGAATCGTTGGTGACACGATTGTTGTGTTTATGTGCCTTAATGCACATAAGACACCAAGATGCATCCTATGACTCTAATCACATAAGTTACAATTTTTAGAAAGTTTCCAATTTAGGAAAGTGTGGTTATGAAATCTCTTTTCTTAAAGTTAACACTCCCAACGTGTTTGTAAAATACGTTTAAACTCTCAAATCATGTTGCTTGCGCATAAATCACCATTTATGCCGTTTTACCCAAATAAAGTTTCCTAAAATAGTAAGTATTTGTTTAAAAGCTCGTTTTCACAAATCAAGGTTTCCAAATATGTTAGAAATCATTTCTAAACATATTTCAAAGATCAAAGTTCATCAAATCATTGAAAAACATCAAAAGCCCTCTTTTGATTTGCAAAAGTTTCCATAAATAGCAAGTTTCTATAAAACCAAGTTTTTGACAAAATCAAATATCCCAATGTGTTTCTAAACACTTCAATATGCATTTGACAACATCTAGGCTTGTCTAGCATGTCTAGATCATCACCAATCTACAACATGCATCTAAAAAGTTTCCTAATATAGCAAGTCTTACAAAATCATCATCAAATCGACAAAACCCAATTCAAGATGATTTCTATCATCAATCTACTTCAACATATATCAATAAACATTCTAGACCCATTAAAATTTCGTGCATGTGAGCGGATCGGAGTTGCATGTGAGTGGATCTTCATGCATGTGGGTTTTTACCCATTGCATGTTAGATATAACTATAAATAAGCATGTAAAACTACCTTAGATGTTCTAGATCACTAAAATGGAGTTGAATCAAGGATTTGCAACTCCAAGAGTGGCTGGAAATAAGCTCTTGGTGGCTTCAAGTGGTGGTGTGTTGATGATGATGAGTTCCAAGCTTCCTTCTATGCTCCAATGGCTTCCTAGGAGCTTCAAAGCTTTATCAATGGAGTTTTCTGGTGAAATGATGAAGAAATGGAGTTGTGTGCTCGAGATTGGGGTGCTATGGCCGAGAGAATAGGATTAGAATGATTAAAAGTGAGATAGGTTGAGTGTGAATCTAGTTTTGGCATCTGGGTCTGTCAGGCGTAACGCCTGGCGTGGCACTTCGAAATCAGGCGTATCGCGCGGATGCTCCTCATCCGGTGACTTCCTTTCTTTCTCGCGCGTATCGCCTAGCTTCGCTGGTTGAGCTCGGGCGTACCGCCTAGAACCACAAGCAAGCCCAATAGGCCCAATTCCTTCGTTTCGTTCCGTTTTACGATAATTTCACGCTTATAACTCATCGTTTAACATCGATTGACCTTGATTACTAATGTTCGGTCATCTGTGACTCGATTGTCATTAAATCGTTTGTTCACCAACGTTCGTGAGACTCGTGTGTGTTTTGATAATTCCTCGAATTATCGGTGATCGTTTGTGTTTGTGTCTTAAGAAGTGTTTGCACGCTTGATTAATCCTAATCAACGTGCAATGCACAATTCAATAATTCCCCGAATTATTGTTTTGCGTTAGTGTTGTGTTTGCCACACTTGGTTTCCAAAACCAATGTGCAATGTACGATTCGATAGCTACACGAACTATCGTTTCGTAGTAGTTTGTGTTCAACTCATCTAATTAAACATAATTAAATGAAATGCAACAAGTATGAATGTGAAATATAAAGAATGTAAGAGTTGCAATTTACCTGAAATTGCCGAGTGTCACAATCAAATGGTTGGCATTTGGAGGTATGGCTCTGTCTTTTTCTTTTTCTTTGCAGGTGCACATGTTTCTTGCATTGCAAGTATGGATTAATGCAATACAGTGTTATGACACAATTTATTGAGGATTTGAATATGAATCCGACAGAGAAATAGTTAAAATACTTTGTACGTCAAAGTTTTATAAGATTCACAAGAGTTATGGTTTTGTACTTAACGTTTTATTTGCTTCTTTTATGATATTGCAAGGTATTAGATTTTAATGGTTGTGCGAGAAGGTTAAGTCTTCACAGGTTTTGCAACCATATACAAACCATGGAACTTAATATCCTGGTAATGATCAATATATAATACAAGTTTTAAGTTTGGTATTTAGAGTAACACCTTTGGAACTAAATATCCTGATAGGTGGCCCTATTTGTCTATCAATAGGGATAGAAACTTTCATTGTTGTTAGTAATATTTGCTTTTTTTATATATCTCTTTCTTGAATTGCTTTTTATTCTTCTCCATTACTTAGGTACATCTCAATACATTATTAGCCTTCATATAGGAAAGAGATTGTAACGACCGGTTTCTTATAATGAAATGTATTTGAAATAATCGTTAATTGAACGATTGTGATTATTTTAATTTGAAAATATGTGAGAAATCATGAACGTGGGAGAAAACCGTGCGCGAAACGGAGTTACGGATTGTCCGGAATCGTGAAACGAAGAAATTACAAAGATATTATGCTTTGGGACTCTTCGCGGTACGCGAAGGTGGTTTTGAGGTTCCTTCGCGGTACGCGAAGAACCCAAAATATGTAAGAATCCCGAATTGCTTCGCGGTACGCGAAGGCTCCTTTTGCCCCTCTTCGCGGTACGCGACGAGTGTGGCGGTTTGATGAATCAAGATTTAATCAGGAAACTTGCAGAAGAGTTTTCTAAAACTCTTTCTGTCGAATTTTCTTGAACCATAAACGAAAATTGGACTACAAATCTCAATCTTGAAGCCGTTTAAGCCCACGGATCGTACCAGAGAACGTATCTGCAACATCTGATCACTGTTTTGCAACCAAATATCCTTTCGATTGGGTAACGATTCATTTTATCCTACTAGTTTAATATTTTGTGAATTAAATCTAGTTTTGATTGTAATACTATGATTATGGGTATTGATTATTTCCTAGTTGATAACTAGGGGTTGTTAGAAACGAAGAACTTGATATTTTGACGGTGAAATCTTCGTTTTGAAGCCGGGATAATGTCCGGTTGTTATGAAACCCATATCATGATGTGATAACTAGTAGGATGTGTAAATGGTGGTTTTGAAATAAATATGGATTATAATCCATGGGTTAAATGATGATTGTGATGAATTGATGTTAACATTATTAACAGTTATGATCATAAATGAATTTTTGAATAATAGAAATAATTAAAGATCGTAACTAATATAATAAACATCAATTAATTGATGAAATGCCTAAGAGAGGCATGAAATGTGATTAATTGTGATAATTGACTTTGAGGAACTCAAATCAGTCAAGTGTGTTGAACTTGATTGTATGTGCTATACGTGTTGAAACTAGTTGTGTATGTATTTTGCAACTAGGTGGTGGTAGTGGAAGTCAAACCACTAGTCATAGAGAAAGAAAAGAGCCTGCAGTTGCTAATCTCTTATCTAATCAAGGTAAGTAATCCCACTACTATGACATCACATAATAAATATTGAATTTGTTGTTGAATAATTGATATGATAAATATGGCATTGGTAATAGGGGAATGTTGAATAATAAAAGTTCAACAACCTATAATAAATCCAATACCCTGGTAAATAATAGTGTGGGAATTCTATGATGAAAGTACCAGTAGGTGAACATCATAGTAATTTGATTGAATTATTTATGACTCCACAATGGTGGATAGCCAAAGGTGCTGGCAATTGTCTTGGATGGAAGTACCGGTGGGTGAACATCTTAAGACTTGAATTATTTATGACTCCACAATGGTGGATAGCCAGAGGTGCTGGCAATTGTCTTAGATGGAAGTACCGGTGGGTCAACATCTTAAGACTTGAATTATTTATGACTCCACAATGGTGGATAGCCAGAGGTGCTGGCAATTGTCTTAGATGGAAATACCGGTGGGTGAACATCTTAAGACTTGAATTATTTATGACTCCACAATGGTGGATAGCTAGAGGTGCTAGCAATTTGTCTTAGATGGAAGCACCGGTGGGTGAACATCTCAAGACTTGAACTAATTATGATGTCACAAATGTGTGAATAGTCAAAGGTGCTGACAAATAGCTATGGTGGAAGTACAGGAATGTGAACACCATAGTGTAATTTTGATTAAACTATTGTGAGCAATAGTTGATGATTGGTAATGTGATATTTTTACATTGTGAGAGTCAATTCGAATAGAAATGACTCAGTTTGAATATTGATTGTGAAAATGTATTTATACATTTTGTTGTTGAGAAACCATTGGGTTTACTTACTTAGTTCTTATGAACTAATGTGAAATATTGTGTGATGTTTGTAGAGGTAAAACATGATGGACCTGGCTGCAAGGATCGAGGTGGACTGGGAATCGAACAAATAAACCTTGTTGCAAATGTTTGAAATTTTGGTTTAAACGTACTTATGTAAATAAGTATTGTAAAAGGTGTGACACGTTTACGTTTGCGTTAAACTTTGTTTAATATTATTAAATAAAGAGGGTCAAACGAGGTTTTAAAAATGAAAAATTTACTGAGACCAAATCTGATATTATGGAAAAATGTTGAATAGTAACCAGTGGTTACAGAGATTAAACGTGAGTCTTTTAAACCATCTAGGTTGCATATCCAACTTCAACTGGATACCTGTATATATGTATGTTCTATCTATTAAAGACTCGCTTTTTAAAGGGTTATAGGTATGGTTCAGCTAATCACTTTTTACTTTTTACAACATATTATTTGTTTTAATTAGTCTTTGACTTTGGTTCAGCTAATCATGTGTGGCTAGAAATATGGCTTTTTGGTGCAGTTGTTAGATGAGTTCATGACTGCAATCATAAAAAATTACGGATAAAAGTCCTCATTCAGGTACTTTATCATCTTTCTTGATATTTTGAGGCTAATTTCTTGGATTATGGCCGGGTTGAAATCAAGTGGTCTAATAATTTGGGTTCCAAAAATATCATATTATAACATAATAAAATCAGTTACTTGTAACAGTTTGTTTCACTTTGTTTATATGTTGAAAGTAAGTTACAATCATAGCATTGCTGATATATTGGGATTTAGATCAACCAAAGGTGAATGATAGCTTAAAAGTTCTCATTTCTTATATAATCAGATTATCAAAGTGTTCATTTTATATAATTAGAAACACTTCTTAGGTTTTAACACCATCTCCTACAAGTGTTTCTCAGGATTTTTTGTGTATTTGCTAAACAGTTTAACGAGGAAGTTATATCATCTTCTGTAGCAAATTGGAAAGGATTGGCAATCGCTGAATCATTTTTTGTATGCATCTATGCTTTTTGTATGCTTTTTGTCTTTTGTTTTTTCAGTAGATCTAATCTTAATACATTTGGCACATCAATTTATAGATCTCTACATGGGTTTGAATTTTTGACATCAAACAAAGCTAATGTGGAATCTCCATGTTTAGGCTTAAGTTTAGTATACATGGGTTTGAGTCAAACCAATAAACAAGTTTATGCTAGGATAGAGCTGATGGGTTATGGGAAGGCTCTTGTCTTGCTCAATATAAAATGTTGATTTATATATATTAGATTTTGTGCCAGTTTTATACTATTTCTATATGTCAAAGTAATCATGAATTTTCAAATGTATGTATGAATGCATATATTATGTATGTATTCATGTTTGTATATGTATAAATGACTGGAAATGTTTATTATGTTTGTATGTTTGTATATGTATATATGACCGGAAATCTTCAAAGGCTTTGTATATGTATGCATGTATGCAGGTAATTATGTATTTATGTACTTACAATTCAATGACATGTTGCTTTTAAATGATTTTTTTAGGTTTTTTATGTTAATTGTTAACACTTAAATGATGTCAATAATAATCCACTCTTTTTATAAAGTTATTTTAAAGTTAATGTGAGTTAGTGTACAACTAAAGATAGTGATAAAAGCTAAAGCCTTGAGACGTAACTCAGTTAAGAGCATTACAATAGTCAATTGATCGAGCTTCTATCACATTTACAAACCACACCTATCTTTAACGTGAGGTACCCAACAAAATAATTGTAGTTAATGTCATCCAAATACCCAATTTGAAAACACCAGCACAACTATTTCATTGACTTAGTTTTTAGTTGAAAAACATGCATCAAACTCAAATATTTTCATTTTATAGATTATTCTATTTATTGTTTCCCTTAATTTATATATTCACTATGTAAATACCTGTGTAATACACAGGTTAAACAAATATAATTTAAAATTATTTATTTTAACTAACATCTTACATATTTTTCAAAAACTTTCTAAAAAAATAAATAATATGACTTATGATGTAATAATTTTATTTGTTAAATTTAATAAAATTTTTATTATTTAATAGAAGAGAAATGAGAAAAATCAAAATATAATAAAAGATGATTTACAAACAATTAATATGAGAGAGAAGCAAGAAAACTAATTTTTAGGTTGTCTATAATGGTGACATGTGTCCCACCAAAACCTTTATTTATTATATAGTATAGATTTACAACTTAACTATGTAATGTTTCCTCTACCTATGAATCATAACCTTATTCGTGTTTTGTTATTATCTAACTGAGATATGTAAGATTTGTGGCACAAATAGACCAAATCGATGCTTCGAATAGAAAAAATAAAAGAAGTATCATACAATATATCATGAAATGATTGATAAACTAACAAAAATTGAGTATCGCGTTATAAATTATTATCTATAATTTATATATGTTATTATAATTTATATGTGTTTGTTATTATCTATAATCGTCGCCGCCGCCGCATTGCACATGTTCCTTACTTATATATATATATATAGGGTATGGTTATTTTGAAAACTTAGTTGAGAGAAAAGAAACTTTGAAAACTTATTATTAGCCATTGATTCAAAAATTGGATGAATGAGATTAATGTTGAAAAGTAACATCAGATGGTTAAATATTAAAAAAATGGGATAAAGGACAAAAAGGTACAATAAGGGTAAATTGAGACCACTGAATGTGTGGAGAGGGGGATTCCGACTAATTATGTAACGTGGTTCAATTTTATTAATTTTATTTCCATAATCAATTGTTACATGTATGTTACATTGACATTACATAAAAATTACATATATGTAATTTTAACATCTATGTAACACATATATCTTTCAACAAAAAAAATAATCTGGTTATACTAACTTTACATATGTAATTTGCATGTAAATATAAGTTTAAAAATATTTGAGCAAAAAAAAAAAAGAAAACAAAAAAAAAGAATACAAATTATGAAATATTGAGCAAAATATAAAATTTGCAGCATAATACTCTAGTTACACTAACTTTACATATGTAACAATAACGTAACATAATGAAATGTTATAGAATGTAACATTAAAAAAATTAAAACAGTATAATACTACAATTAATGAAAAGTTTTGCACGAAAATTATAAAATAATTAATAATTAGTATACTAGATGGAAAATACATTTAGTAACATGAACTTAATGGAAAATACAAATAACCTACAGTGTTATGTGTAACGTTAGTGTAACAACTTAATTATATTTTAAACATTGAATCTCAAAAAGAATAACTTAGAAAAACTAATATTATCTATACAAAAATAATTCTTGTATCTTTAAAATTGTGTACATGCAAAATAAAATAAATTTATTTTTATATTTTTTAAGAAATCAAGTCATGAATACTTAATTGTAAAAGGTACAATAGTACACTTTTGATTTAATATAGAAGAAATATTTTATTGTAAAAGACAGAATAGTACACTATTGTAAAAGGTACAATAGGAAACAAACAATAATTAAATGGGAAAATTCCCATTTTGTCCACATTATTCATTGACTTTCCCATATTGTCCAAATGCCCATCACCACCGTTGGCACCGCCGCCCGTAGATATACGGGCGCCGCCTGTGTTTTCGCCCACTCACGTCTCTCCATGTGGCCGTTATGGGCGTCCCTAACCTAATTATAGGCATCCCACCTTCATTCTTTTGTCTATGGGCGTGCCGCTCATATATTCAAATTTTCGTGGGCGTGACGCTCGTAAACGGAAGCTTTTTTCTCGTACACGGTCGTGCCGCCCGTGGTCGTCCCGCCCAGATCCGACTTCCCCCTCCATGGGCGTGCCGCCTATATTGTTTTTTTGGCTATGGTGGTGGCGCCCATACACACTTTCCCGCCGAAAATCCGAAGCTACATGGGCTACATGGGTGTGCGCCTCTAGTAGGAATTTTCTATGGGCTTGGCGCCCATACACTTTCCCGCCCAAGCATGTATCCATTTTTCCCTCCAAGAAGATGTTTTCTTTCATTTTTATATGCATGTGAGAAATTTTGTTGGGACCACACTAAGAATTCACGTGCAAGAGTGGAGGATCTTTGTTTTGTGTTGGAGAAATTGAAGCATTTGACTTTGTTGGAAATTACATGCAAGAGTGGAGCATTTGACTTTGTTGGAGCATTTGTTTTGCACGTGATATATTTCTGTTTTTTATATATAATAGAAAATGGAACAGGTTGGTGTATTTCATTATACATATTTCAATATTATTTGGGATCATCACTTATTATTTATTTTTGTATCAAGTGGATGTTTATTTATGTATGTTTTATTATAAATCTTATATTGTGTATGTAGTTATTGTGTATGTAGTACTAATATTGTGTATATAATGGAGGGAGAATACATAGATTTATCTAGACATAAAATTCTAATAATATTCTGACAAAATTCTACTTTTAGATTTATCTTCAAATAAATTCGGTGGTTGAATTATTAAAAGTAGATGATCGGTCCCTACTCACATAGCATTACTAATCTCACATTTCTATTTTGTAGGCGCAATGTAAAAATCGTATATCATGGAGAAATGTTGAACTCGTGAAAATTGTTATTGAAAGAAACGATAATAGAAAAACTATCTGGAATCGACAATGTTTCGGATGCTGGTTAGATCTACAAAGCACTCAACCAGATGGACACCTAATTCATTCTATTTTACAACTTCAACAGGACATAAACCACGAGCCCGAGTTCGACGGTATAAACTACATATTCAATAATCAAACCGTACGTTTTGGGCCTCGAGAGTTTTGTGTAATTACCGGATTCAAATTTGGTGACAACACGAATAAAAATAAAGGCGGTTGTGGATTTATCAACCTTGTACTAGCTGATAATATTGTGATTCCGTTTTCTTTAGACAATTTAAAAACACTTTTAGAAGAAAAAGAAAACATTTTTGATGACGCGGACGTTGTGCGTCTTTCGATGTAGTTGTTACTATACTCTCTGTTTATGGGAGTTGAAGCAGATAAAAAAGTCGAAAAAGAACACCAAATGCTGATTGACGACTTTAATGCATGGAACGATTATAACTGGGGTTCATATATGTGGGGTAGGACATATCCTAGCCTTTTAAATGTTTTGATGAAGAAAAAAAAATACCGGGAAAGAGGCTCCAATATTCTTTAACCGGCTTTATTTGGGTGATTAAGGTATAATTCTTCTTTTTTTTTACTTAGTTTGTTAAAAGATAAAAAAGAGTAGTAAAGTATGATGTTAATTTTAATTCATTTAACAGATTTGGATATACGAATGCTTTCCGTATCTAAGGAAGGTATGTACGTATAAAGAGACCATACCTAGGGGGATTGGATGGCAAAAAATCCAAAAAAATAAATTCTCCACGGTTGCAAAGATTTTAAACCAATCAACAAAGGTTTGTTATTTTGTTTGTTATTATATGAATTTATTCGTGAATATTTAAAGTTTTTTAACATAGTATTTAAATAATACCGGTGGAATTTTTGCCAAGAAATCTTATGCCAACAGCTGTAGAGTTGAGTCAGAAGTGGCTTCAAGAAAGCTTCAACTACATTAATTATATGTTTCAGTCCAGAATTGGATTGAATCAACAAAACATTGATTTTGAAGCCGTGTACAGGCCGGATGACAACGGTTTTTTTGACAGTATATTTGTAAATATTAATAATGATGACGTAAATAATATTCTGTTCGGAGGAACAAATCTAGAATCGAGCAACTCTAATATGAATTCAATTATGGAGAAGCTTGATTTAGTGTTTAACTATCAGGAAACACAACATCAGTTTTATCATGTAGTAATTTCAATTTATTATATATATATTTTTTAATTTTGAATACTTTAAAGTTAATTTATAAATTTTTTGGATATGTTTGTTTTTCATTCAGGGATATTTGGATGAAAAAATCAACCCGCTTATTTCAAGGATGGATGTAAATTTTGTTTAATACAAATAAATTTTAATTAATTTTTAATTTGAATTTTTTATATAACCTTTATATTTAATGCATGAATATGTTTCTGGATACGGAAGCAAAGAACAACTTGAAGAAGATGAAGATGATGTGATAAAAATTTATGATGATCCCAAATTTGCAACTCCTTCATCCCAAATGATCAGCACTTGCAAAGACAAAGTGACTTTCACAAATTATATATATGTATATGTATATGTAGATGTATATATTTATAAAAAAACGTTTAAACGTATACACTATAAATTTGCAGTTTACCTCAATAAAGGGACGAGGAAGAAGAATAAAGAAAAAATCGAAGCTGCTTACAACACCGTATCAAGGGTTTGGGACAATTCCTCAAGACAAAGAAGTGAAAACCCTTGGATTTACTGAACAATTGTTGAATAAGTTGTCAAACAACAAAAATTTCTGGATATACACAAAGTTTAATCCTAATGTCGCTCTAGGTTGTGAGTTTTGGCAGGCAGCTAACAGTGGTTGGTTTGAGACACCGGTAAGTGTATTTTTTGTATTATATATTTCATTATCGAAATATTGTTATTGTTTACTAATTATTTTTTTTTCGCTGCATATGGGTTGTTGGATAAATAAATTAATTTTAGAAAGAGAGACAGATGTGGACTGGACCATCTTACCTTCTTTTTTCATGTCTTCCGTTCAAATGTTTAAAACATGGTTCCACGATCTTGCAACCGATCAAATGTGGTAGTTTCCTTCTATAGAAAATGTTGATATCGTAAGTGACATACTAACTAATATGTAGTTGCTACCACAAAACACAATGCATTATGATAACTACTATTTTTTTATGCAGTACATTGGTGTCTTGCGGTAATAGATTTTCCAAAATGGACAATGACTGTTTATGATAGGTAAAATTAATTTTTTATTATGTTTTCATATAATTAATTAAAATTTTGTACTAATTTTTTTTTGTTATGTAGCTTTCTGGAAATTTGCGGGGACGCTAGAAACCAAATTTTGGGATTTTTGGACACTATGTTTCCCACGTGGTTGGCGTATAATAATTTTGATATGGGAACTGCGTTTAGGCATCCTCCTTTCATTCGTGAGTGTCCGAATGCGGTTCCACATCAAAAGGGATTATTAGGAGATTGCGGTGTTTGGGTTTATATATTTTTAGAGAGATTGATAAAAAATGAGAACGTATACATTCCCGACGAAGACACCGAAAAAGCGACAAAAGAATTTCGTTGGAATTATAGTAAATTAATGTATGAGCATAAATTTAAAGAATACTCTAAGTAGAATTTAATTTGTAATTTATTTAATTAACATGTAATTTTTTTTATCTTGTTGTCAGATTCACGTTTCTTGTAAATTGATGTAAATGTAATTTTTTTTTGGTGTTTCAATTATAATGTTTTCACGTTTCTAGTATTTTTATGATGAAATGTTTTCTAAAGATACTATGTTGTTAAGATTTTTCACTATTTAAAATAGAGGGCTTAAATTAACGTATAAAAATAATGGTGAAGTTTTTGAGTTCTCAACAATTTAGTATATAATATTACTTTATACATATAACTATGTTAAAAACGTGTGTACTACACATGTTAAATAAATTAATTTTAAAATTATTTATTTTAAATAAAATACCACGTATTTCTCAAATGTTTTTATATAAAATTAAAATTATATACATTTACTAAATTAAAAGAAAAAAAATCAAAATCTAATAAAAAGGAAAGACAAACATTTTGGAGGGAAAAATGGCAACATTTTCGGCGGAAAAGTGTGTATGGGCGCCACCCCCATAGCCAAAAAACAATATAGGTGGCACACGCCCATGGAGGGGGAAGCCGGATTTGGGCGGGATGACCACGGGCGGCGCGCCTGTGGTCTAAAGCCGGTTACGGGCGGCACGACCGTGTAGGAGGAAAAGGCTTCGGTTTACGGGCGTCACGCTCACGAAAATTTGAATATACGGGCGGGACGCCTATAATCAGGTTAGGGACGCCCATGTACTAGGTTCGGGCGCCCGTAAAGTCGATATGGGACAAGAGGTACACGACGCCCATGCAAAAATTTTAAAAAATTGTTTACGGGCGGGACGCTTGTGAAACGCGTGTCAGAATGGGCCCGGCGCCCGTGACCGTGGTTTAAAGTTTATGGGAAAGTCAATGGTCAATGTGGAGAGACGTGAGTGGGCGAAAACACGTGCGGCGCCTGTATATCTACGGGCGGTGGCGCTCACGGTGGTGATAGGCATTTGGACAATATGGGAAAGTCAATGGTCAATGTGGACAAAATGAGAATTTTCCCTAATTAAATGCTTGTGTGGTAGGAAAAAAGGACAAATTATGATACTTTATAAAGAAGACAAAAATAAAATATAAGAGTGTATATAAAAACATGTTCAATAAGTCTGTCGAGATGTAATTTAAACGTAACTTCAGTGTTAGTTTCTATAATATTGGATTATAAGATACGAAATTTGATATGTGTCTAATATTTGCTATAACTTCCGTCTCTTCTTCTTTAACAGGTATTGGATTTTTTTTAAATTTTAAAGTTTGACATACTTGAAAATGAATGTTGAAAAAAAAAGTAGTGGCTGGCAAAAAAAAATGTTAAAGTGTAGATATATATAAACTAAGCAATGTGTTAGGTATGACGATAAATATATTAAATATCCTCGAACAACGTAACATAGATGTAACAAAGATAGCTCTTAATTTCAGCCAACATAATATAAAACCTTTTATTTCCTTAAAAATTCCGGTGGGTAAAGAAAATGGAGGAAAATATTTAAAAATTAAATTTTTGATTTTTGATTTGAATTTGAATTTGAAAAGAGAGAATGTGGTTAATTAATGAAATAATATGTGGTGGTACATGTGGAGAAAATGACATTCTTGCCCTTCAATATAATTAGGTTATTAAAAAAAAATGATGTGGCAAATTGTGGACCAAGTATTGGTTTTCTATAGTTTCCTTATCTCAAGTGGGTTTTGAAAATATACATGCCCTATATATATATATATATATATATATATATATATATATATATATATATATAGGGTGCTGTTTGGGAGACACCAGGCCCGTTCCTTGAACACCATCTATACGGGCCATATAGGGCTATACGGGTCGTATAGAAATCTGACACTCGACATTCTCTGATGTCACACCCCAAACAATGGCGGAATACATTGGGGCGCGAGTTTGATTGTTCAAAAGCTCATGGGCTACTATTAAAGTTTAAATATTTAAACATTCATATTAAAATATCCAATCAACCATTAAACATTCCAAACATAGAAATAAAATCCAACATTACATAATCAAAGTTCAACATAACATAAATTGTTTTAAAATATTAAACTAGGTCCTCTAAGCCTAGCTTATGTCTTCCCATCTTCAATTACCTGTCACATATGTAAAATACAATTTGTCAACTATTTGCATAGTTGGTGAGCACTCATACAAGTTATAATATGTATATATATAAAGAGATGCAATACTAAGTCCAAATGGTAATAAGCCTAAGTCTATGTTCTTACAAGTATTCTAGAAGCATGCTAAACCTAAGACTTTATAACAAGTCATCACAAGTATTTGTCATTCAATCATGTATAAGTAATCAAGTTCTTCCCAATGTCATTTGTCCTTTACAATTGTCCTCAAACATGAGACATAACATAACTTATAAATTAAGGTTAGCAAGACCTTAATTAAAATTAGTTAGTCTACAAGTTTACAAATGTACACTTTTCACCTTTTTAACACTAAGACCAAAGTCTAAGCGAAGAAGGTATATAACCATTCTTAGGCTACTTTGTGTATAATGAATATGCATACAAGAATTCCAAGTCATCACATGTTCTATCATTCAAGTAATCACACAACACTTTAGGCCTTTATACCAAACTAAGTAATTTGCATCATATTTTGACTCTAGGAATACATTGAGTTGATAAAGACATATGTGACATTCCCAAAACTTACAAAAGTAAAAAGGGAAGTATGAGAATAACTCACATGTCTAGCTTTGATCCCAAGAAGTTATTGAGTAGGATGGAAACTTGTGAAGGCACAATTCACCCTATAATGTGATATGATCTTTGTATAAGTTTTAGAGTTCATATGAACCTATAAAGTCTATGTCATTCCTAATGGACCTTCCTAAAAGCAAAATCCTAATTTGGATTTTATAAACCCCTCTTTTATAATTTTAAATAATTATGAAAGAAAGATTTTATTATAGTTTGGATAGATATTATTTTATTTGTATAAAACAAATAAAATATTTCTACAAGTTTTTGAAATTTCAAATCTTTGAATTATGTCCTAACAACTTGAATAATAATCTAGATAATATTTTATTAAAAAAAAACTCAATAAAATATTATTCTATATTATTATGATATATTTCAGAATATTAAAAATATTCCAAAATATATGTATATATATTTTCTTAAAACCTTTTTATATATTTAAAAGTTAAATTTAAAACTAAACTTAAATGAAATTTTATTAAAATAAATAATTTATTTAATAAAACTGATTATAACATCATCAAAATGATTTCAGAAAACTTAAAATAATATTCTGGATTTTTAGAATATTTTTATACTAAAACTTTACTCTTTAATATTTAATTAAACATCTAAAATGTAAATTTATAAAAATAAAGTCCAAAAATTCTTCAAAATTTTCCAAAATGCTTATAAACATGTTTTATAGTTTCTGTAATTTTTTTTAGAATTTTTAAAATTGCTTTGATATACTTTTTATGTTTTAAACTATTTAAATACAATTTAAATAGTAAAATAATAAAAATAAATTCTGAAAAATTCTAATATTAATAGTGTATGTTTAAAATATTTATTTATAATTTCTGTAAATTTTTCAAAATTTTTAAAATTGATTTGATATTTTTTGTATATTTTAAACCATTTAAATACAATTTAAATAGTTAAATAATAGAAATAAAATCTGAAAAATTCTGATTTTTTTTACAGAATGTTCAAAACACCATTTTTGAATTTTGTGAATTTTTTTAGAATTTTTGGAGTTGCTTTGGATCGTAAAATAAAAGAAATTGAAAAAATATGGGGTTTAGGCTTAAACCGGTTTAACCCGGATTCGAACCCGAGACCTTTCCTTCAAACCCGAACATTCCTACCACTGATCCAGTGGGTATTTCTTGGTTAAAAGCCATTTCGTTTAATGTTAAACACTTTCTGAACTTAACCCAAAATCTCTTATGAACCCTAAAATCAAATGGGTCCAATTCGATTAATACACGAATTGTGAGCGTCTAAAAGGTTAGGGCTTTTGTTCTATAACCTAAAACGAATCCAATGACACTAAGATTACCTGGAATGGTTGTGTATCGATCGTGTTCTTGATAATCTCAGTCGCGGTCGATCACGAGCAAAATCCGAGAGCTTGGATGAACTAGAGAGTGAATCTCGAGTGGGGTTTTGTTCGGAATGAAGAAGTGAGTAAAACTCCTATGATCATATGAGTTATTAAAACCGAACGTTCGAATTTAATGATAAGGTTTAATGTTACGGTTTTGATAATCAAAAGTCGAATTAAAGCATGTTTTTATTGCGTATTAATAATCTAAATACGTTAGAAATCGAGTTTGGTTCATGGGGCATCGAAAACCCGCTCGTTTGGAGTCGGAAATGGGCCGGTTCGGGGGTGAGAAAGGTCGCCGGAGAGTTGCCGGATTCTTGGCCGGAAGTTGGATCGGAAACACGGGATGGGGACGGGTATTGGGGCTGGGTGATTAAATTCAAACTTCTAAAATTTATAAGTTTGCCATTCCCCTTAATTCTTGACATTTTTTTTAAAAAATAATAATAATAATAATAATAATAATAATAATAATAATAATAATAAATAACTTTAATTAATTCCTAATATTTATAAAATCAATTTATTTATAAAAGATATATTTTTATTTGTAAAGTTATATATATATATATATATATATATATATATATATATATATTTGTAGAAGTTTATATATATATATGAACTAGATTAAAATTAATTACTCGTTTTTGAATGTTATCTAGTGTATATGATTTATACAACGTTTCAGTATAGTTTTATTAAAAAATACGCAACGAACTTTTATTTATTAGAATTTCGACACAATTACATTTATTGAAAAATCCAAATGTTACATCTGACACATCACATCAAAGCTCTGACAAGTTTGCCGGACGCCATCCATACGACCCGTATAGGCCTATACGGCCCGTATGGAAATTTAATTTTGAAATGCGTGCCAATCATTTGGGATCTCAGTTTGCGTATAAATTATTTGACGTGACGTTTGGATAAATACTCGATTTGCGTGCGAATACCTGTTATATAATGAACGTTGAAGTTTAAGTTTTTTTCATTCAATTTATTACTCGTTAAATATTACTTTTTTGTATTTTTTTGAAATCGTACTAAAGGTTTAAAAATGTCGATGGGAAACAACAGATTCGGAGATGAATACATGTGTGTATATGAAACTAATCCGGTAATAACATTATTTGTTGTACAGTCGTTAGTTTATAAAATATTAAACATTTGTTGTTTTCAGGTATTTATTGGTCCTGATGAACTGGTTGAATGGGCCATTGCTAGAGGGCTTGAAAACGGTTATGTGTTAGTTCGACGTCGAAGCAAAACTAATGCATCCAGAGCCGTTATTGATGTGTGGCTGAAATGCGATCGTGGTGGCGTGTACAAAGGAGAACCAAAACTTAGACGTACTGGTTCGAAGAAGACCGGTTGCGAATTTGAGTTAATTGGAAAATACGAGAGGAGTTGCGGTGGTTGGAAGTTGAGTGTGGTTAACAGTGAACACAACCACCAAGGGGCTGAACAACTAGGTGGTCATCCTTATGCGATGAGATTGAACGAAGCTGAAACACGTCTAGTTGAGAAATTGTCAAATCAAAACATGTTGCCCCGTGACATACTTGCAGCTGTTAAGGACCAAAACCCCGATAACGTTTCTAACCTTAGATCTATTTACAATGCACGACGAAAGTTACGTGCTGGACAAAACACGAGGGAAACTCCAATGCATGTCCTTTTTAACACCCTACAAAATAATAATTTTATTTACCAAACTCTAGACAATACGTGGACGGATGTCGTGGAACATATTTTTTTTATCCACCTGACATCCTATAATATTTGGCGGGCATTTCCTCACGTCTTGTTAATTGACACAACTTACAAAACGAACAAATAAAACATGCCATTTGTTCAAATAGTTGGTGTCACGTCAACACACAATACGTTTATCATTGCACATGCGTTTATCATTTCCTCACGTCTTGTTAATGGAACCACATGTTATTGTAATCGATAGAGAACTGTCACACCCCCACCTCTCGTCACCTGAGATGATGTCATACGTTACCGTGAGAAGGTTGCGGAAGCATAGTGGTGATGTCTCAGAGATGAGGTGTGACTTACTTGAACCGATATCACAGCACACAGATTAACTTAGAATAAATACATTACAAAGGGTTTCGTAATTACATTCAACATTACATTGTTCAAACTACGTTTATTACACAACTATCTTACTTAGTTACAGTGTATGACGTGCATCCTCACTCGATGGTCACTGTCTTCCAGCAAAAGTTTTGGGTTTAAAACGTCAGCACAAAGCTGGTGAGTTCATACAGTTTAAGTTCAACAATATGATATGATATGTAATACAAGTTCTCAAAATGTTCAGTTCAAGATAACCATGGGACCTGTATCTAGTTCCTTTCGGACTGTTCTTGTTCTTGTTCTATAAAGATACTACCCGTCGGTACATATCTTAGTGCCTCATTGTCTTAATGTCTATCACCACATTAAGAAGTTCTGGAAACAGATAACAAACATTTACACCAAGGGGAGTTGCAAGCTCCCGGCAAATGGGTTGTCAGCCAATAGTACTATCATTGTTTTCTGTTCGGCCCCATATGGGTTCACTAGATACAGTTCAAGAATGAGGACTTTCAAGTTCTGTGATAGTGTTCTTGTTCTACAGGCAAAATCCCATGAAATCCACGAGTTCTAAACAATCACATGAAATCACACAGATAACAGTGATGCATATCATATGTTCAGAAAAGGTTTGCAGAGTTACCCCGATGTTTATAAAACATTAAAAAGAAAAGGGGTTGTACGAAACTCACTTGATATCTCACAAATAGCAGAAAGTCACACAACTGCTAGTAATAGAGTGATTATGCATTTATTTATGTTTAATGAGTTATTTATGTTTTAACTTACTGATTAAATCTTTCTGAACGTCCAATGTCAAAGACATTGCCTTGATAGTCATCAAACCGATATTTGATTTTTAAGTATTTATTTTAATGTCATATCATACGATGTATGATAATTTAGGAACGTATACTGATTCAGGTTCCTAATACTAGGCTGATGACACACTTGATTAATCGAGATAATCTCAGATTAACCAAATAGATAATGTTGTTGATTATGATGATGAAACAGTTCCTAGATAGATTAATGGCTTAGGAATGATTAATCCTTGTTATTGATTATCCCAATATCATGAAATATCACAATGTGACATTGGAATAGGTTTAATAACCATGTTTAACATACCAATCTGACTGTTATCTTAAACATCATATACTCGTTCCAGTGAGTATGTTAATGATTGTGATTAGTTTAAAATACTTGGATTTAACCTTTCATATCAAAGATTAATCAAACTAATCATATACGTTGTCACAATCAAATGGTTTAAACCATTATAACCATTATTATGATTTCATGCAAACTGGCCATTACAACGGCTCAAAACAAGGATTTACACGTTAACAGTTCGAGTTTGTCATTTATAATCAATCATAGCCATCATCTAGGCAATAATCAACAATTCTAACTATATCATTACGTTCAAAATCAAGATTTAATCATTCATAATCAAACCAGAAGGTTAAAACGAACCGTTACCTATTCTGACGGAGTTTTGCGGGTAAAATGACGATCAGGACTTGCAGAGACGTTCCCGGGCGCGATCTAGATGTTTGGAAGTCTTTGAAATAGAGATTTTATGAGTTGGAAGTGAGTTTTTTGTCTGGAGATGATGAAGACGTCGAAAAGAGGGTAAAATTTATCCTTCTAGATGCAACATTGACTTTTTAAGCGATTTTCCCGGTTTTCTGGTCCAGGCGCATCGCCCCAACCCGAACGATGGTCTGGGGCGTACCGCGTGGATAAAGGGGAGTCACCAGATATTTTTAGGGTTCCGGGCGCACCGCCCCAGGTGGTTGCGTGGCCCGGGGTGTACCGCCCCATGGTATTTTCGTCCCTTTTCGATCCAATCTTCGTTTCGCGATTCCGGGAGCATACGAACTCCGTTTTGAGCACGGTTTTCGCCTACGTTCACAATTTTTCGAGCTCTTTCCAATGGTTATTATCTCAAGACCTAAAGAGTTCAAAATACTTGACCTCTTATCTATTGCTTTATTCGATTCAGTGTATCTTGAAATCGAAGCCTCGTTTCGCGATTTCGCTTACACTCATTCTCTTTATTTTTTAGTTATGATTCTAACCTGACAATTTTGAGTTATCACAAGAACTGTCTCTTATAAACGCATGTCACAGAATATTTCCCAATGCGGCCCAATTACTTTGTAGGTGGCACATATTTGAAAACATATCCAAACACTCCAGGCCAAGTTTTTCGTTATCAGACCGGCAAAAGTTTGGATATATGTGGTCGGTTGTGATAGACTCTGCAACTCCTGATATTTTTGAGTATAATTACAGCCGACTTCATGAATGCTTTGGACATCTCATCAGAGTAATATTATATTTCTTGTATTTAATTGTTTTTTAGTTATATGATACGTAATAATCTGTGTATGTTTTTCAGGGGTAATCGGATATTTGCAAGTAAATTGGTTGCAAAAGTACAAAGAGATGTTTGTGTCTGCGTGGATTGATAAAAACCGTAATTTTGGTCAGCGAACAACCAACAGAGTTGAAAGACAACATTCCTGTTAAAAATATCTTCATTCAACCAACAACACGTAGACATTATTGTTGGTCATGTTATTCAAATTGTGAAATCGCATGAAGAAGCCATAAAGGAAAGTTTTGAAAAAAGCATAATCTTTCGTATGGCACATCACAATGATGATCAATTTGAATTATTAAAAGGGAATGTATCTCATGTAGCCTTAGATTTGTTGGTTGGTGAAAAGGCCAAAATTCAGATGTTGATAGCATCTAATTCATCATGCGGGTTTCATTTTTTCATGAGCTGTGGATTGCCGTGTGCATGCCGTATATCTAATAGTATGATTTCATTAAATTTAATTATATATATATATTTCTGTATAATCATAACTTGTTTTTATTATTTTAAAAATGATGCTAAAATTACACTGGATTAGATAGACGTATTTTGGCGTAAGCTTGATTTAAACCCGTCATTACTTAACGAAGACGAAAACGTTGATATCGATGTCCAAATGGATCGGGTGATACAACATATCAAGAATCAACCAAATCCAGTGAAGAAGAGTACGATGTCAAAGGTTTTAAGTGCGGTTTACCCACTTAAATCAATGAAAAAAGAACCTGTTGTGCAAACTAACAATCGCGGACGTCTGAATTTAAAAACACAACAAAAAAAACAAGAGCATGCCCGACACAGTTTGTTTACAAAGCCAAAGAAAAACAAGGAGGATCTTTCAACGAACGCTCATGATAGTCAGTTGCAGCGTGCTAATTCGTTTTCTTCAACGACAAAAATGCACGATTTCATGGGGTCATCGCAGCCAAATGCTGGGTTATCGCAACAAACCGTTGACATCTCAGTAAATCTAACTGGTCACCAACTGTACAATTTTAACCGGTTCAAAAATCTCATTCTGAAAGTTTTCCACCCATACATCTCACAAATACAAGACATTACTCCAAACAGAAATTGTGGCTTTAGGTCTGTGGCTTTTGCTTTAGGATTTCCCGAACAACATTGGTTAAACATTCGTCAAGAACTGTTGATACATGTAATGTCCCTAGTTCGGTTTTGTAACTCTAATCATGTAAAGTTCAAAGTTATTAATGGAAGTTGTCTTTATATATCATTCTTAATGTTTATTATTAATTATATGTTTAGTTGATTTGATTAAATTAATATTGAGTATGAAGATTGCTCATTCGGCCGAATGACTCTAGAATGAAGTCATTCGCCGAATGAACATCATAGCGAATGTCTGGCGATAGAATGAGTCATTCACCAAATGACTCATTCGATTGATAGCTCATTCGAGCTTAGTCATTCGCCGAATGAGCTGCTTCGGCCACTCATTCGGCCGAATGACTACAGCTTATATATAGAAGTTCAAATCATTTCAACTCTAACTTTCCAGAACCCTCCTTCTTCCCTGAGACTCAAGTGTCAAAACCCTAGAAGATTTGAGCGGTTCTTGATCATCCAAGTTCGATTCTCAACCCGTGGTGTTCGATTGTTGCTTCCACGTTGTTCCTACAACCTCGGATCACCACGGTTTCTGTTGGTTTCGATTGGAAAACCCTGGAATAGGATTCCGCACTATTCCAGAGGCTGTCGAGTAGTTTTACATTGGATTCGGATTGTTTCCGAGCTCCCGATCGGTCCAACAAAGTGGTATCAGAGCTTTGGCTCTTGATTCTACTCGATTTCCACTCAAAATCATCAGATCTGAGTCTCCCAAAACCCTGATTTTCGTAACTTCCAAAAACCCTATTTTTCTTGCTTTTCAAGTTACTATTTCATTGAAAAACCAAGGGTTTTTGTGGTATGATTGCCCTAATTCTTTCCCAATTGGCTTGTTATCATGTCTTGAACTTCTGTACCAAATTTGGTGCTTAAATCTGGTCAAAATCGCAATTTATCACGATTTTCGTTGCTGAAAACCCCAGATCGCCGAATGACTATGGCGGCCGAATAAGTTCAGCCGAATAGCCCCTCATTCGCCGAATAGGTCTCATTCGGCGAATAGCTCCTTCGCCATTGTCATTCGCCGAATAAGTCTTATACTCTACTCTCATTCGGCGAAAGAACTCATTCGACATATGTCATTCGCCGAATAGGTCATTCGATCTTCTCATTCGCCAGTTGTCATACTCAGCCTTCATTCGCCAGTTTCTGTTCATTCGGCCCCCGACATTCGCCAAAACCAGTTCATTCGGCAACTTTTCTGAGATTTTTCTAAGTGTTGAAGTTTGTCATTTCTGATTAAATGGAAGACTTAGCACTGATGGCGAACCAGAATCATCGTATTCAGACATTATTATTGACAGAGAATGAGACGGGGAATTCCAATAAAGCTCCCAAGTTACTAACCTTAGACGATTATCCTCACTGGAAGTATCGGTTTGAGATTCACATCAATGGGGTGGATACAAATCTGTGGATGATGATTGAAGGAGGTTATCTGAGGCCTCTGAATGAAGATGGAACTCCTATGCTAGTCACACGGATGACTGAGCCTCAGAGGAAGCTGTATGATTATGAGAAGAAAGCCTATGCTATTTTGTCACAGTCCATTGCCACTGATATCTTCCATCAGTTTAGACAGTTTACTTCGGCTAAGCTACTGTGGGATGCACTGCAACAAAGATATGAGGGTAATGATGCTTTGAAGAGTATCAAGTCAAAGGCACTGAGAAAGGAATTCAATAGCTTCATGTATGTGGGAAATGAGTCACTGGATGAGCTTATTGCCAGGTTTTATCATCTGTTGAGTGAGTTGTTCAATCATGAGGTCAAAACTACAACTCAAGAAAAGATTCAGTGTTTAGCAGATGCTTTACCTCCAAAGTGGGAATCCTTCTTGATGGTACTCAAGCAAAATCAGATGATGGCTCATATGGACATCAATGATTTCATTCAGAAGCTAAAAGAGCAGGAGATAGAGAACAAATGGAAGGCCAAGAGAGTTGTGCAAGTTCAAGATCCTTCTCTATACTACTCCACTCCCACAGTTGATAAATCCACAACTCATGCTCCTCTGAAGACTGCTTTTGTTTCTAAAACATCTGAAACTTCATCTGCAGCTCAGATGAATTTCATTCAATCTTCTTCATCAAGTTCACAACAAGAGCATCATCAGCCTACCGCAAGTCTAAAAACAGAGAACTTTGACAAGGTCACAGTAGAGATTGCAAAAGAGCATATGTGTCTTCTGTCAACATTGGTTAGCTCATATGATGGATTAGTTGCTGGTCAGATCGGCAATCCATATTTGACCAATGATGATTACTCTCAGATTGATCCTGATGACATGGAGAGAATTGACATTATGTGGGCATTGGCTAGTGCAGTTAGAAGAGCAAAGGGGTTTGTAAAAAGGACTGGGAAGGATATCAATCTAAACAAGGAGTCCAAGTTTGGATTTGATATGGCATCTGTCACATGCTACAACTGTGGTGAGAAGGGTCATTTTGCCAGACAATGCAAGCAGCCGAAGAAAGCTGGCAACAAGAATCCATTTCAGCATCAGAGATCCTCTACTACCAATCCAGAAAGGAGATTAGTTCCCATTGATTCTCCTTCTCAAGTTGGATCTTCATCCTCTGCTAGTAAAGCTTTAATGGTTCAACAGGATGAAGGGGTGAACTGGGACTTCAGGTTTAATGCTGATAAAGAAGATCAAGATAAAGCTTGTGTGGCAGAGATTCAGCAGTCTGAAGGTCAAAGTGAAGAAAGCATTCGGGTAGATTCATTGAGGAATGATGACAAGATCTCAAGTCCAGAATCAGATAATCTGACAGATTCAGACACTCAAGATTCCGATGCTGAAGCTGATGACTCCTCTACTCAATTTGCCTTGATGGTAAACTCTTCTACTTCTACAGAGTCAGAGCAGGTATACACTGACTGTTCATCTTCACATTCAGAGTGTTTTAATTGTGTTGATCTTAGAAGTAAGGTCCTTGCTTATCAGACACATAATAGTGTTTTGATGAACGATCTCGACTTGTGCATTGAGGCTAACAAAGTTTTAAAATCTAATGAAAAAGATTTTCAAGCTAAAATTGATCTTTTAAATAGACAATTGCATGAGGCAGAAATCGCAGTGCTGAATAAGCAAGATGCTATCACTTCTTATCTCAATACCATCAATGAGATCAAGAAGAAGTTAGCAATAGTCGAGTGTGACTATGAGACCTTAGGACAAAAGCTCAAGAGCTATGAAAGCTCATCTTATATCATTGAGCACATGCTCAGTAGGGGTACTGATCAGGGGAAGGAAAAGGTTAACTATCAAAATTGTCCTCCACCCATCCTCAATGCATTTGTCAATACACCAAATGACAAAGATGTAAAGGATTTTCAAGTTACTACTCCGTTAGTAATTGATCCAGTCGGTCTGAGTACAAATCAGAGTTCTTCAACGACTGCTGGATCGCGGGTGGATGGAGTTGTTGAAGATTGGGTCTCAGATTCCGAGGATGAATCAGAATATAGTACTCCTCGGAATCAAACCTCTGTTGTTATGAAAGGTGACCCAATCTGCAACTCAAAAATTTACAAAGAATTGTGCTTTGTTAAAGCTTCACAAGAGTCTGAAGCTAAGCATGTTACCAAATCAGCTTTTGTTGGTAACAAAGGGACAAAAGGTTTGGGTTTTAAGCCAGATTGTCAGAAAACAAATGTTTTTAAATCAAATAGAAAACCATTTTCTGATTTAAAACATTTTCATAAAAAAGGTGACAAAGTCTGTTTTGAATGTGGTGAGTCTGGGCACATTGTGAGATTTTGCCCTCATTTGATCAGGCCAAAGGTTGTTTCTTTCAGAAAATTAAATTCTGCTTTACCAAAACCGGTTAAATCTGTACCTAAGCCTGTTCAAACAAAGGCCAAACAACCGGTTCAGATTATCACTTCAGACAAGGGTAAAGGAAAACAGGAAACTTTGCATGTTCCAAGTGTGCCTAAAGTTAACCAAGCAAAATCATCATCCATTTATCTGAAAACCTCTTTTGATAAACATGCAATTTGGAAAGTTAAATCATCTGAGGATTCTGTTTCACCTATTTCAGATAAATCTTTTCCTGATGGAAAATGGATTGATGTTTGGATCCGAGACTCTATGGGTCAACCCAAGACTGTAAAGGCTTGGGTTCCCAAAGTGAACTGATTGTCTCTTTATTGTGCAGGTTGCCCCAAAAGCTGGAGTTAACAGCAATTGGATCGTTGATAGTGGGGCTTCCAGACACATGACTGGTGATATTTCTCTGCTCACCAATGTGAATGCAGTTCGAGGTGGATATGTTGCTTTTGCCGGTGACAAAGGCGGATTTATTACAGGAGAGGGAATTCTGACAAATGGACAAGTTTCATTTGATAATGTCAGATATGTTAAACAGCTGGAAAACAACCTCCTGTCAGTCTCTCAGATTTGTGACAAAGAGTACAAGGTCTTATTTGATGATTCAAAATGTTACATTCTCAAGCAAGGTGTTAAGATACCTGAAGATTGGATTTTGATGTCTGCTCCGAGGAAGCAAGATTTGTACGTTCTCAATATGGCCACAGCTTCAACTACATCCTCCACAGCTTCATGTTTTATGACAAAGGCAACTGAGAAAGATTCAATCCTTTGGCATAAGAGGATGGGCCATTTGAGTTTACGTAAGATGAATCATTTGGTACACAATAGTCTGGTTGAGGGAGTTAGCTTGAAGAATTTTAAGCTGTCTGATATCTGTGTATCCTGCAAGAAAGGGAAGCAAGCCAAGCAGTCTCATAAGCTGAAAAAGCTTCATTCAATCAATGTTCCTCTTGAGCTTCTCCACATGGACTTATTTGGTCCTGTGAATCGAAAGAGTATAGCTGGAGATCAATACTGTCTTGTCATCACTGATGAGTATTCCAGATACTCTTGGGTTTTCTTTTTAAAGGAGAAGTCTGAGACGTTTGATTGCATTCAAGTTTTGGTTACCAAACTTGAATCACTTTATAAGCTCAAGATTCGTCAGTTTCGAACTGATAATGGAACGGAGTTCAAAAATCACAACATGGAGAATTTTTGTAATGCAAGAGGCATTGTGCAACAATTTAGTGCTCCATATGTTCCTCAAATGAATGGTGTTGCTGAACGCAAAAATAGGACATTGATTGAGGCTGCTAGAACCATGCTTGCTGATTCTTCTCTACCGGTTCAATTCTGGAACGAAGCTGTAGCTAATGCTTGTTATACCTTGAACCGGGTACTTATTGTGAAGAGACATGGGAAGACTTGCTTTGAACTGCTCCATAACAGAAAGCCAAATCTTAAGTATCTAGAACCTTTTGGTGCTCCATGCACTATGCTTAAGAAACATGAGCAAGGCAAGTTCAATGAAAAGGTGGAAGAAGGGTACTTTCTGGGTATAGCACTCCAAACAAACGAGTTTACAACATTGCAACTCATAATGTGGAGGAGTGGTACCATGTAGACGTTCAGAAATATCAATGCCCCACCTGGAAAAGGGCCAGATTGGATGTTTGATTATTCCAGTCTTTTTGATTCATTCAATATGCCCCCCATGTATTCAGATGAAGATGTTGCTGTTCAGATGCTGTATGATGTACATAATGCACCTGATGAAACTTCTCAACCTACATCTGCATCTGGTCCCTCTACACAGATAAATGATGACAGCTCAGACACAGATGACAATCCTCCAGCTGCTCCTGAACCAGTTGTTGATAACCTTGTACCTGGTCTTGAGGATTTGAATTTGAATAACTTAGATCCTGAGGTTGAGGTTCCCGCTCATCCTGTTGGAAGAATCAATCGTATTCATCCTCAAGACAACATTATTGGGAGTCCTTTAGATGGAGTGAAAACTCGAAGTCAGATTTCTTCAGGTGGTCTTGCAGACATTCTTGATTTTGCAGATGTAAGCTTTTGTGCTCATTCCTGCTTTATCTCTCAAGTTGAACCGCGTACTGTCACTGAAGCCCTCAAGGAAGAATCATGGGTTGATGCAATGCAAGAAGAACTATTACAGTTCAAAAAGTTAGGTGTCTGGCAATTGGTTGACAGACCCAAAGGTGCAAAAGTCATTGGTACTCGATGGGTTCTTCGTTGCAAGAAAGATGATCACGGGATCATAGTGCGAAATAAAGCACGTCTGGTGGTTCAAGGATTCAGACAGATAGAAGGGTTGGACTACAATGAGGTGTTTGCTCCGGTTGCTCGACTCGAAGCCATTCGTATCTTCTTGGCTTATGCATCCTTTAAGAAGTTTAAAGTTTATCAAATGGATGTCAAGAGTGCGTTCCTTCACGGTGTGATCAGTGAAACCGTATATGTCAGTCAACCTCCCGGGTTTGAGGATCCATTGCATCGTGACCAAGTCTACAAGCTAGACAAGGCCTTATATGGATTGCATCAAGCTCCGCGAGCGTGGTATGAGACACTTTCTACTCACCTTCTGAACAACGGGTTCAGAAGAGGTGTCATTGACTGCACATTATTCATCTGTGAGAAGGACAGTGACTTACTCTTGGTGCAAGTATATGTGGACGACATAATTTTTGGTTCCACAAATGATAGTCTGTGCAAGGAATTCGAGAAGGTTATGAAAGAAAATTTGAAATGAGTTCGATGGGAGAGATGAAATTTTTCTTGGGTTTGCAGGTGGATCAGTCTGAGGCAGGGATTTTTATTCATCAAACCAAATACGTTGGTGACATTCTGAGCCGGTTCAGTATGTCTGATGCTAAGCCTGCTGGTACCCCACTGGCTGTTAATCACGGGATTACTCCAGATGAAAAGGGGGAGTTAATTGATGCCACTCTGTACCGAGGAATGATCGGATCTCTCATGTATCTTACTGCTTCTCGGCCAGATATCATGTTCGCCACTTGCTTGTGTGCACGCTATCAATCCAAACCAAGAGTATCTCACCTCATTGCTGTCAAAAGGATTATGCGTTATCTGAAGGGTACACCGGAACTTGGCTTATGGTACCCTAATGATGATAATTTTGAGCTTACTGCATATAGTGATTCAGATTATGGCGGATGCAAGAGAGATTTCAAGTCAACATCTGCAGGATGTCAGTTCTTTGGAAACCGATTGGTCACCTGGCAGTGTAAGAAGCAGACGTCGGTGTCTACTTCAACCTGTGAAGCTGAATATATTGCTGCTGCTAGTTGCTGTTCACAAATCATCTGGATTCAACAGCAACTCAGGGACTATGGGTTACATTTTTCTAACACTCCTATTTATGTTGATAATACTGCCGCCATTGCTGTCACTAAAAATCCAGTTCAGCACTCCAAAACCAAACACATCGACATAAAATATCACTTCATACGTGATTGTTTTGAAAAGAAATTAATCGATGTTGTGAAAATTCACACCGATCACCAGAAAGCCGATCTTTTTACAAAAGCATTTGATAAACCCAGATTTTTATATCTGTTATCGGCTAATGGTGTTTTTCAAAAGGATGAAGTTCAATCCTCATCTGAGTCTAACAAATGATCATCATTTTTACTTAGATAGTCTTTACTTTATTCATTTTACTTCAGTATTTTCATTTTTTTATTGTATAGTTCTTTTTCATCATCAAAAACTCAAAAAGATTTTCTATTTTTAGGTTTTTAGGGGGAGAAATTATGATATTTGAAAAACCAAAAACAATAGAAAATTTGAAAAACCAAAAACAATAGAAAATTTGAAAAACCAAAAACAATAGAAAATTTGAAAAACCAAAAACAATAGAAAATTTGAAAAAATAGAAAACCAAAAACAATAAGATTTGAGATGGTCTTGCTTAATAAAGTAGTGCATTAATCTTATCATGTCATAGAAGCAGAAGTGAATGTATGAACTAATATCACAAGAGAATTGTGATGGGATGTACTGATAGGCTGACTATACAAAATGAATAAACAACTTGTGATAACTTAGAAAGTTTGATCTGTGGGATCCATTTTATTAAATCATTTGAGTGAGAAACGGTTTTTGACTCAAATCAAGCATACACCTGTCATCATGGAATCAAATGAGGTTTCATTCAAAGAAAAATAAAAACAAGCTGGTATTAAGCTTGAGAAAACCTAATGCAAGCTGGTATTAAGCTTGATGAAAAACTAAAAACAAGCTGGTATTAAGCTTGAAGAAAACCTAATGCAAGCTGGTATTAAGCTTGAGAAATACTTAAACAAATAAAGTTCGATTCCATACATGTGCCATATTGCTGGGACGGACCTAGCTGAAGCCATCCATTTGGATAGAACAAGAAAAATACAAAAAGATAATAAATGTTTGAATCTTATTAAATTCATGATGACTGGTTTTAAGATATGCTGAAATGAGTTTTGAACTGTTTTTGATCTTTATTGATGAAATGAATTGGGGAACTCAATCAGAAAATATGAGTGATCATATAGTTTGTTTAGTAGTTATGTATTGTTCGGTTTAAGTTTGGACAAATATATCAGTAATCGTATCATAATGAAATTGTGTTGAAAGTGAAGCGTTCATTGAAGACAATATGATGTGATTAGAGATGTGTGTTATTTTATTAATGGACCTCTCACAAAAACATGTGTTTATTTATTCTTAGTTATTGTTTGTACAGTTGTAGTGGTTGTTTCAGAAAAATACAAAAAGATTTTATATTTTCAATCTTGTTTTAGATGATCATTTGTAGATTCGGATGTATGTCATATCCGAATCCTGAACCAACCAGACATATCTTCATAAATTGTTAAAGGTTTATTGCTCAAAATGTCAAATGTTGAAATAGTTGAGGTTTGGAGATTTTCATCTCTCATTCGTCCGAATGAGAGGTAGAATGAACTCATTCGGCCGAATGAACTCATTCTGCGAATGAGTCATTCGACCGAATCAATCATACAATGTGTTTTTCATTCGACGAATGAAGGGTGTCGAATGTCTCATTCGACATTCTCATTCGGCGAATGAGTATTGTCGAACGACCTATTCGCTACACTCATTCGGCGAATGAGACTGAATGTCAGGTGACCTTTCGCCTAGCTCATTCGGCGAATGAGAAGGGACTATATAACGGTCCTTCGGCCGAATGAGGGTCATTCGACCATTTTCACTTTCGCCAAATCAGAGCTACGTCATTCGACGATTTTCACACACATCCAGTTTATTTGATTTTCTGAGATCTTCGTTAACCCCGCTTCTGACAATCACATTCTATTTCATCTCAGGTATTTGGAGATCGATTATCAAGCACTTTCAACCGTGAAATCATCAAAAACAGTTGTGATTTTAGGGTTTTAGGGTTTTGTTTTTCGCCGTGTAAATAGACCATCATAATGGACTTAAAACTACCTATGATCTGTTTTAAATGTCTTAGTCGGTCGATTCTGAGTGTGTGTGTACAATTTTTATGAACTGATTGTTGATTTTTGGAAAAAGGGATTTTGAATTCAAAATAGGCGCCGAATGTCGTCATTCGGCGAATGACTCATTCGGCGAATGAATCTCATTCGGCGAATGGCTCATTCGACGAATGACCAGCCTTGTCTATATCTCTTTCGGCGAATGAGAGTCATTCGACGAATGACTCATTCGATTACATGACTCATTCGGCGAATCACTACCATTCGGCACATCAGTTAATCTGACAATCTGATTTCCTGTTAATTTCAGTTTCTTGTTGAATGTCTTGTACTAACATGTTTATTTCTTCTGTTGTGCAGCATGGCAGGTTACAAGTCAGTTCCTAAGCACAACATTTGTGCGCATCTAGATTTGACCACTCCGAACGCGAAGCACTACTCAGACATCATTACTTTTCTGAGGCGTTCGAGGATATTCACTGCCATATCTACTGTCCATGTGCCTTATCATTCGCATCAGCAGGATTTCTGGTCATCTGCTGATATTGATTGCGAGGCCGAGCCTACAGTCATAAGGGGCAAAGTGCAAGGGTATAATATTGTGGTCTCAGCTGAACATATCTGGAGAATTTGTGGATTTCAAGACTCTCCTGATCAGCCTGCATTACTTGATCGATTTCTAGTTCGTGGATGCTTTCTACGGTGCAAGTATGAGGGTGATATTGGAGCTGGCATTCTCAACAAGGCGTTTATGTCTCCTCAATTCAAGTATTTAGCACATGTCTTGGTTCACTGTCTTGGATCGAGGCGAGGTGGTTTTGATGATATGCGTGAGACCATCCAGTGCGCATTTGCTGCTTTAGTGCTCAACAAACCCTTCAACTTCTCAGAGATGATCTTCATTCACATGAAGGAGAACGTGGTTCTCAAGGGTGACAAGAAGTTCCTCATGTACCCGAGGTTTCTACAGCAAATCATTGATGCCCAAGTTCCAGATCTTCCGAAGATCAATGCGGATGTCATTCGGTTAGAGCACATGAATGACACTACTCTTAATAGAGTTCTGTCATACAGAGGGAAGGAGAGGAAGCCAGCCACCAGATCTTTATTCGGTCACCTCTCTCGACCTGATTATAGAGCTCCAGCTGGTCGTAGATGGAGGCATGCTGACTCTGATTCAGATGTCGAAGACATAGTTGTACCGGCTGGTGGAGACGACAGTGATGGAGATGATGGTGATGATGAAGCAGGCCCTAGTGGTGCTGGAGCTGGTGAGAGCACAGTGATAGTGAGCACTGCTGCTGTAGTGAGTTCAGGTGTGGTGGAGATGAGTTCTGGATACATGACCACTGCTTTTGTGAGCATGGTTGATGTTAGTGGTACAGTTACTGGTGGTGATGCTGGTTTGTCTACAGCACAGGAAGAGGACATTGATGTTGATTCTTTGATGGACTTAGACTTCCTGGCTACTACTACCACTGCTGTTACTACTGCTACCTCTGTTGATGCTACAGCTCCTCAAAGTGATGATGAGTCAGAGGACTCTGGTGATGGTGAAGATGGTGATGATGTTGATTCCAGTTCTGATTCTGAAGCCACTCATGATGATGAGTTTGAAAAGGTGATGGAAGGAGGAAAGATGGAGATGAAGAAGAGAAAAAGGAGTGAAGCAGAGATTGAAGAGATTACCGATCCTTCTTTTGTTCCTGAGTTTGATCTCTCTCCTCCACCTCGGTCTTCCGCACCTGTTACCGTGGCTGTGACTGCTATCACTTCTCCGCCTACATCCTCTAGAGCTGGAAGGGGAAAGAGATCTAGGTTCTCTTTCCAAAGGAGGTCAGAACTGACTACAGCTGCTACATCTACTGTTACATCAGTAGCAGCTGTGTCAGTTTCTTCACTGACAAGGTCAAGGGCCATTCCTGCTCAGACTACTACTGCCCCTCTGACCACTCCTTTTATTCGTGAGCCGGTTTATGTTGCTGCTTCTTCTGGCCCATCTACATCACGAGCTGATACGTTTATACCTACTGTGTCAGTTGTGGATCAGCTTAGCACACTGAACAGTATGGTTCTCAGATTGATGGAGAAGAACATGGAGCAAGAGTCTAAGATTGCTCAGCTCACTCAAAGGATCCATGATCAGGATGCCTTGTTGCTGCAGGCAGCTGATCAACGAGCTGATCTTAGAGCTCGGTCTGCTCAACAAGAAGAGCAACTGCTTAAGTATATCGATGAGCACAATCAGTTGGCCTTGACTGCCACTGGTTTCAACGAGAGGATCCTTCTTCTGGAAGCTGAGAATGCTCGCCTTGCTGAACTTGTCGAGAGTTCCAAGGAAGGCACTCCCAGGCTCGAAGGTGTGGAAGTCCATTCCGATGATTCAGACAAAGAAGAAGAAGAAGAAGAGTCTGAGGAGGAACAGGTTGATTATGAAGATTCTGAGAAGGATGAAGAATCTGATGATGATGCTGGTGATGACAAGGACGGATCTGGGAGTGGGTCTTCTGAATCATCCGGTACTGATGACGATGATGATGATGACAATGATGATCAAGCCCCTCCCTCTTCTGAGATCCGGTCCAAGAAATCAAATGACAAGAAGGCTCAGGCTCCTCCTCCTTCGTCTCCCTCGAAGACAGCCGAACCAGAAGCTACTGAGGAAGTACAAGCTGTGCCTTTGAGACGTCAGCTTGATCAGACACTGACTATGATCTTGGACGCTCAAGGCATTATACAGCACTCAGTGAGCTATGACAAGGAGGAGGGAGAGATTATACACTGCCTCTCCAAAGAGCAAATAGCTGAGCTATTCAGGTTGAATCCTGATGAGGTTGTTACTGATGACACCTCAGTTCCCATTTTTGAAGAGCCTGAACCAGAGCCATTTGATGATGTTGATGAGGTTATTTTGGAAGACATCACAGATGAAGAATACCCAAAGTATACATCGGCTGAAGACGAGTTGCCTATATTCACTGAACCATTTGATCAAGAAACAGAGGATCTCTTGGTCAGATATCTGGAGGAACAAGTTGAGGCAAGCAAGGCTGAAGCCGATGACCAAAAGAGAAGAAAAGAAGAATGGGTTGCTTATTGGGAAGTGTTGAAGAAGCAAAGCACAGAGAAGATGCCAGCCACACACAAGAAAGTTTACAGGACCAAAGGCTACAAAGCTGGAGGTCAGATTCTTAGCTGGGCATACTTCCATGATCTTGGGTGCTATGCTGTGAAGAGAGAGAAAGGGATTGACTACTTCAAACACCCACATGATTTCAAGACGTTGCCTGGATTCGAAGTCAATCAGTTAGCACGTCTGAATATGCTATACAGTGAAGACTCCGGGATGTCTGCTTGGTTTTCTCGACAAATCAAGTATGAATACCGGAAGAGATGGGTGAACTTTCAACCGCAGCAGCCAGAAAGATATTATTTGCCAGAGATTGATGGTGATACTCGCAAGCATAAAGTGATCCTGAAGTGGCTTCCTCCTAGAGTTTTGAAGAGGATTCCCCTGCGGAAGATGCGTCAAGACTTTATGGATGGCTTCCGATGGTGGTACTATGACGGGCGCACTGGTGAAGCGGTGATAGTCCTTTGCAAAGACAAGAAGTGGGAGACTGTCAGAATTTTTGATCCCATGTGGCTGACGAACCTGTCTCATAAAGATGTCCAAGCTCTATTCAGGAATCAGATCTTCTTTGATGTTCCAGACATGGTTCAAGCTTTGCAGTTTATGAGAGTGATCCGTCTCTGCAGCATTTTCAAGATACACGCTGGAGCAGATTGGAAAGCTATCTCAGAAAAGTATTTCAAGAAAGACACTTCCAAGAGTTGAACTAGGTCCAAGGGGGAGTTTGTTGATACATGTAATGTCCCTAGTTCGGTTTTGTAACTCTAATCATGTAAAGTTCAAAGTTATTAATGGAAGTTGTCTTTATATATCATTCTTAATGTTTATTATTAATTATATGTTTAGTTGATTTGATTAAATTAATATTGAGTATGAAGATTGCTCATTCGGTCGAATGACTCTAGAATGAAGTCATTCGCCGAATGAACATCATAGCGAATGTCTGGCGATAGAATGAGTCATTCGCCGAATGACTCATTCGATTGATAGCTCATTCGAGCTTAGTCATTCGCCGAATGAGCTGCTTCGGCCACTCATTCGGCCGAATGACTACAACTTATATATAGAAGTTCAAATCATTTCAACTCTAACTTTCCAGAACCCTCCTTCTTCCCTGAGACTCAAGTGTCAAAACCCTAGAAGATTTGAGCGGTTCTTGATCATCCAAGTTCGATTCTCAACCCGTGGTGTTCGATTGTTGCTTCCACGTTGTTCCTACAACCTCGGATCACCACGGTTTCTGTTGGTTTCGATTGGAAAACCCTGGAATAGGATTCCGCACTATTCCAGAGGCTGTCGAGTAGTTTTACATTGGATTCGGATTGTTTCCGAGCTCCCGATCGGTCCAACAAGAACTCTTGAATGAGTCAATCTGAAATGAAAACCTGTACAGGTTTGTCTTTCCTGGAGAAGATGAACAAGCTGTTGAGCTTTTTTCCCGAAGAACAATACGAACCGTAAAGGGATATACGGTTCGTATAGTTTTGATTTTCTTTTTAATTCTGAAAAATTGTTTTTATTATTATTATTATTATTATTATTATTATTATTATTTATGTTAACACTTATTATTATCATTATTATTATTATTATTATTATTATTATTATTATTACTTATTATTATTAATATTATTATTATTATTAATATAATTATTAATATTATTAATAATATTATTACTACTACTACTTATTATTATTATTACTATTATCATTAATATTATTATTACTTATTAATATTATTATTAAATTTATTAATATTATTATTATTACTTATTATTATTATTATTATTACTATTATCATAATATTATCATTACTTATTATTATTATTATTATTATTATTATTACTACTACTTATTATTATTACTATTATCATTAATATTATTATTACTTATTATTATTATTACTATTATTATTATTATTATTAATTATTATTATTATTATTATTAACACTTATTATTATTATTAATTATTATTATTATTATTATTATTATTATTATTATTATTATTATATTATTATTATTATTATTATTATTCTTCTTCTTCTTCTTCTTCTTCTTCTTCTTCTTCTTATTTGTCTAACTTTGCAGATTATGCCTCCGCGTATACGTCGTCGCGAGAGTTCGAGCTCTAGTTCGAGCTCTAGTTCGTCGTATACGTGTGGGTGCCGCCAGTTCCTGCTCCACAGCAGCAGCCACAACCGTACGTACAGCAGCCACCACCAGACCAGCCACCGCCACCGCCACCACCACCACCACATCATGTCGTTGTTTGTCAGCCACGACTGCATCCGGCTGACGCGGCGATCTTACGCGATCTTTCTGCACGCGTTGACCGCATAGAGTGGATGATGCGGTGGACGATGGAGCATTTGGCTGCTGCTGTCATTGATGTTCTTGTTTATCCAGGACCTGGACATGATCAAGATCCGCATGATCCTGGTGGTCATGCTTAGTTATTTTTGTTGTATTTTCTTTTTTGTATTTTGATGTATGGACGCTACTTATTATTCGGATGTATGTATTGTTATTTCGTATGTACGTTGTGTATGGTGTGATTGTTTGTTTTATCTTTTATTATATAATTAAAAAATGTGCGTATCTATGAAATGAAAAATAGACAGCTAACAATTTTTTTTAAAACCGTTCAAATTTATTTACGTTCAGATAACTATTATTTTAAAATAAACGTTTAAACACGATTACGTTAAAATAATTTTCAAACAAACATTTAAACGATATCACATGTATATCTCTTTGATAAAAGCGACTATATATACCGGTTATAAAAATAAAATTACGAAAATCATAACTACAAGTAAACAATATAATTAAATAATTACGTTAAAATACTTATTGTTTATAACAAAACGATTAAAAATGGTTACGATTAAACACGTACGTTTCACGTTTATGAATACCAGATTTCAAAACAAAGTACGATTAGACGATATTATAAATAAATATTACTTTATAACTTAAAGATAAAACAATTAAACGATATGATATAAGTAAATTAACGTCAAACACGTACGTATACCGGATTTCAATCAAAGTACGATTTTATAACATAATTACGTTACGCCCCGTTATTATTTTACAACTTACCGATTAAACATGATTACGTTAAAAGCTATCTTTTAATTATTTAAAACACTTAAACAATTATAATGTTACAAATAAGTTAAACATGTACGTATATCGGACGAAAAAACAAAAGTTGTGAATTTTCAACTTTCCATACGACTCGTATAGGACAATACTACTCGTAAGTGGTTTGCAGCCATCAGACAACTGACTGACATATTCTGATACATTCTGACATCTATATGGCCCGTATAGAGCTATACGGCCCGTATAAAACCAAGTGATGTCAACTAAACTGCAGGTGGTGTCCAAATAATCGATCCCTTTATATATTATCTAGAAAAGGGTGAAAGCATTATATCTTTTCTACCGAATTTCAGTGGTTTGAAAAGTGAAAGCATCCACCTGTCGTCCAAATATCAAGAAGAAGTCAAAACCATTTCTGTCCATCATGTCATGTGTTCTTCCTCAGCACTCACCTGCGACCTGCAACTAAAACTGAAACCCCTCTGGTAATCGATTAACAAGCAACATAATAATAATCATTATTATTAGTATTATTATTATTTTAAATCTCATAAATCTGCAGATGGTGGAATTCGTTTTAGAGGCAAATCATGCAGCCGATTGGGTTTACAGAGGTGAAGGAGGTCTTAATATTGTTCTTGCATACAACGGATCCTCTCCCAGATTTGTAATTTTTTTTTTTCTTTCTCATTATTTTCGTTTTATACATCAACTGCTTTTCTAATTGAGAGCAACAGTATGTTGTGATTTAGAGTTGTTTGTGTTGCTTGAAGATTGTAGTAGTTTATTTATGTCAATTATTGTCGTCAATTAAATGATTTAGGGCTTGGGTTTTCGTGATTTAGTGCTATAGATTCTAGGTATTACTGTTTAACTTTTTAATTAATGTTAATTAACTTTTTAATTGTAAGGTAATTGTAGAGTAAGATTAAGGAGTTAGTGGAGACGTAAGATTAAGGTTAAGTTTTTTCAAGAACTTTGCATGTTTCTGCGTATACTGGATATGTACATGTGTTTAATTTATGATATTTTGTCTTGTGATTTACATATGTAGCCACTTATCATGCCATCATTTCGATTATGTTAGTAGCTCGTTAACTTCATATTTTTGTAATTGTATGCTTATGCTTGTTTGTGTTTTATCTGTTTGTTCGTGAAACCGGGGTCTCTATGGAAGCGCTCTATCCATCTTTCCTGTACCCTACAAATAGGCATGTTATGAGTAGGATTTACTATGTATGGTTGTTGTTGTAACTTTTTTTCTGGGTCATTATTGATTGTGAAACATAATGGAGAATCAGAATAGCATATTATTGATAACAAGTTATGTTCATGATATATCTTCCTTTGTACAACATAATCAGGAGTGGATATAATGATATCTTTGATTGGCATATGTGAGGTGTTATATTGATTATTATTGTGTGTAGATTGGTAAAGTTTTACGCGTGCGAAAGCTTAAGACGAATGAATCTGGATATGCAATAGCTCCTTCAGCTTTATCTGAGCACGAGCGTCTTGTATGGAAAGAAGTAGGAGACCTTTTATCTGCTTCAACAAAAGATGTTGCAAATCATAAGTATGCACATCTTGTAATGTGTCCATTGTTAGGTTCTCAACACGTTGATCCGGGGGTATACTTCACATTGCTTTCTCTACTGATAAATTTCGTCTTGTATGTCTTAGTTACACAATGTGTAACATGATGTTTATGTGAGTGATGGTTATGTGTTTTATAGATATTTTTATTTTAATTTTTTTGAAATTTGCAGGTTCGTGTTTTGGTGACAAAGGGATTTTTGGAGTTGATACATAATGGTGTTTTACTTGAACGCCCTTCTTGGCGAGTGGACAATGGTAGGGTTAATACCCTGTTGGATTCTGCAATACTCATGTCTGATCATTCAATATTTCAGCATGGTAATTGTTGTCTCCTTAATTCTCTATGTTTGACTTCATTATCCAATATAATTGTGAGAAATAAATCTGAAATATATTAATACATGGAGCGTTTGGATTTGTGTTTTGAAGAAGATATTGAATACTAAGAGTTAGATAATCAGCTGTAAGAGAAAGAGGTGTAAAGGATTGCTTGAAGTTGTGATAATGAAATCATCATATGTTTCATTGTTTGATAGTTTTCTATCCCAATATGTTTGGTATTGTTTATTTGTCTACTGTTTGTTTGGAGGGTCTAGAAGCACTCTTTCTTTCCCATGGAAAGAGATAAGGTTCGCCTATGTCCCACCATCCCAGACCTGACCAATAGCTTTGCTATGAGTGGGGTTTACTAGATATTTGTTTTTTTGTTGTTGTAAATAACGTGACAAGAATGAAAAATTTTGTGAATGGAAAGACGTTTGCGAAGTCTTTTTAATTATGTTAAAAATAGGTAATTTTATCTTATTCTAGAAAACCACAGCTGCCAGATTCTTTGAACTCCAAATAATCAGGAGCATTATATGCTATCAAAATCACTAGAAACTGATTAAAGTCCACCAAAACACAAATCCAAACGCCATTAAAGATGCTATTAATAACTTACTTACTATATGCTTTTCTCCTTCCCATCAAAGCTGTCCATGAAGAAGAAGTATGCATATCTGTTGAGATAAAGGTAATGGAGTATGTGTTTTGTTGCATGCATGTCCTTTATTTTTTTAGAATGGTGCATGTATAAGTATTGTTTGGTCTCATTGCTAGTAATTCCTTCCTGTTTCCTTTTATACCTAAGCAGCCAAAGTGCGGATTTCTTCCAACCTCCAGATTTATTAGAGAAGAAAATGAAGCTAAGAAAAGGATCTCTCGGTTCAAACTGCATCAGATCCTTAAATTCCATCAAAGAAAGGTTGTAACATTTTCATTTCTTATGTTTAATGCTTAGTATTTATTATTATTGACAAGGGGATGTAAAAATAGAAAAAAGAGTTCTCTTAATTTTCACCCTTGTGGAAGCAAAATTTTCTTATGCCAAAAAAATGCTGCACATCTGGAATAAGACCCAAATTCTTATGTTTCTTTCTTTCCCTAATCATAAAACAATAGAATGTCTTATTGTCTTAGTATACTTTTACCCTACCAAACCACATTAAACCATAGGAGAATAAGAATGGATATCATTCGTACCACGAATGGATCACATTAATCCTTCCTCGTGTTCTCAGTCAACCAAACCAATGGCTTGACCATCTATCAACCATGTTGTTAACCATGGATAGAGTGCATCTTGCATCATAAATCACTTGTTTCCATTGGGACCAAGATGACTTGAACCATCAAACCATATGATGTTAATGCTATGTTTCAATTTAACCTAAAGGGCTCCAACTAAATCATAATGATTTAGTAACATGAGCAGGCATATAGTGACGTCTAGATGCATTGTTGAAATATGGTTGGTAATTAGTCATGGTTAAGGTGGTCATTTGGGTATAAATGGGTCAATTTGGTTTACTTTTTGCAGGCAGAGGGTCAAATGTGTAAACTTTAGAAACATAATTGGACTAAAAATATGTTGAATGAGTAAAATTTTACCAAAAATGAACCTACCCCCTCGTACCGAATTTCCACCGGTACTACTTTGTACCGCGATCCGGTACACGCGATTTGGATTGCGGTTCGTGGGTGTATCTACGTTTCTTGTGACTATGATCACAATGCATAAATCCTCCTTACCTCGTTTATTTGAAAAAACAAATTATCATTGTAACGATAAATTTCTATTTTTCATATTTCAAATATAAATTATCTACCAAAAAATAAGAACAGAAAAGACATCCCAACGTGCTGACCTGCCCATATTGCCGCCTCTTGTACTAATGGGTGAAATATAGATACAAATTTAGCTGTAGCTTCATTTGTGGTGTAGTTTGTTACACACACATATATATAGGGATTCACTCTAGTAATAACCAACAAGTTATAAACAACTAAAAGAACCATATTTGTAGCCACATGATTTAAGGGGTATAAAAGTAATTTTTCTTTAAAGTAGGGGAAGTTACAATTATACCATTTAAACTTGTGGCTAAAAATGGTACTTTTTGTTCTCAAGTAAGAATGGTTCTCAATTAAACTTCTCCATATATATATAGAGGGGAGGGTTCCAATGAAAACCTTTATTTTTGAGAAAACTTCGAAAACTAATCACACTTGTTATCAATCAATTTCGTTTTTCGTTTTTTGTTTTACATTTAGTTTTATTATAAGGTTAGATTTGTTAACAAAAAGAAAAAAAATAAAAAAATATATATATGTAATTCATGTTATTACATATACGTAACTTCGTGATCTGCATATTTTTATTAAATTTTTTTTGTCTATAACATTTTTAAGCTAATAATGGAAAATCATGAAAAATATTGTCCAAAGTGAGGAGTTTTCTTTTGAACCCTCCCCTATATATATATATAATTTGTTTACATGATCATCACAGATATCACAAATAAGTGAATATGACCCGTTGGATATGTTCTCTGGATCAAAAGTGAGAGTGGCAAAATCAATAAAGAACCTGTTCCTTACCCCTCAAAACAATTTCCGGGTATTCTTAAACGGTAAACTTGTATTTGGAACTTTGGGTGGTGAGGCAGATGATACCAACACTCAAATCGCTGAACAATTTGAAAAAACACTTAAAGATTTCTTCAAAGCTGATGATGAGAGGGGCACGCGTACACCTGACTTTCTGCAGCTTGTTGCTGGGGCCGTTTATGAGTCAGGAATATTGGATCGCCTTCTAAAAGTTCAAAAACTTGATGTGTTTGATATTGAAGGTGCGATTCATGCTTATTATGATGTGGTGTCTCAACCATGTGCTGTTTGTAGAGAATTGCATCAACCGACTGACAGTGTTATTCATTCTATTCCTTTTGATCAAAGATTGAAGATTGTGAGAGATTTTCTTGCATCTTTAACTGCAAAGGACTTGAGTTTGATGATTAGTTTTCGTCCAACACCAAAAGGAAACACGCAGTCACCTTCCATTTACATTGAATCACTTGACCAGAGTTTTGATTATAAAGTAAGTAGTGTTTTGCTTGCTTGTTTTAATTCTTTTTTTTTTTTTTTTTTAATCTGTTTAGTAGCATGCCTAGTCAGTGGAAGTTTTAACCTGCTTCCTTTATTATATGAAAAAAAACAGGTCAATAGAGTCATGGTTGAAAGTAAACTGAAATTTATTTTAATTTTTTGCACCAACACAATCTTTCTAATACAAAATTTATAAATTAGGTTTTGTTGGTTCAGGCCCCTTGAAAAACACACAAAACAAACACTAATTGTGTTCTTCTATTGATTGAATTGAAGGGTTACATACAAGAAATAAGCCTACTTCTATATATAATGAAAAATCAAAACTAAACCTATGTAAACATGGACATCATGTGCAGCAAGGCTGAAAATACGCAAACTAAAAAACCAAGTATGCCATAACTCACGTCTAGTCAGCCTTGAATTTCCCTTTTACCCCTGGACCAATTCTTTTCTTGACCCGCAAATCGCTGACCCGTTTGACCTGCTATTCCATGAACAACTTGATTAACCCAACAAGTTTTGCATATAAGATCATAAATTTACAGCAAAAAAAAAAGTGTATAAACCACATCTAAACTATAATGCAAAATGCTTGATTCTCTTTTTTTCTTTTTAGCATTTAAATTTTGGAAATAAGTAACTATAGAAAAGAATATTTTCTTAATATTCACCAAAAAAAAGGTTACAGATACGCACCAGCTGAACATGGCCCTTTTAACTGATGAGTTTGTGACTTGAAACTAATTTGAACCCAACCCATACCAGCGATTTCGTGTTAGGTGTTGTGTCATGAATTTACATCCCTAGGTGTAAGTTGATATTGGCTGTGTTAATTCTTTTCAAGGTAAGAAGTATGCTGTGATCTTGTATACTCAAAGATTTATTTATTTATTATATATTTTATTTTATTTTTGGAACAATCAGGCATCTTTTATTGATCTGGATATGAAACCTCTTGAGAAAATGCCATATTACTATAAGTTGGACCAAGAAATAGTGAGTTGTTACACTCAGATGATGAAGACGGTAAATCAGCCTGAGAAGTCTTTTCTGTATCAAGAACAAACCCCTGCCATTGAAGACAACTCACATACATGAAAGATTTTGTTAAGGCAACCTTGGAGACCAAAACCAACTGTAGTGTGTGTGTGTGTGTTTTTTTTTTTTTTCTTTTTTTTGGTGAAGGCTGTGCATGATGCTTGATTATCTGTTTGGTTTTTTGGATCTTTTACACATTGTGTTTGTTTCAGTGGTGTGCACTAGTTCTATTACATTTAATTCCATAACCTATGGTTTCTGTTCGTTCATGATACTTCATCTACCATCATAACTCACTTAAAACTCGTAACATGAGATGTAAACATATCTTACCTTTACCACTAAAGAATAAAAGACTGTTTTCAGAAAAATTCTCAGTCGTTTGTTCATAGACATGCATCCTCTTTCTTTCTTTGACAAAAAATGAAAAAGAAAAAGAAAAGCCTGTCACTATGATCTTCTTTTGGAGCACGTGTTTTCAGAACCAAACAAGTCGGTCAAGCCGATTGGGAATGTTCATGGAATCAGTTCTAGTAACCTAGTTGAACCGTTGTTTAAGTGAACTAGTGAACCGATTGGTCAAACTAATGTATCGTGTGGTTGGATTTGTGAGCCGCATTAATGGAACTCTCTGTTTTCAATATTTTTATATTAAACTCTGTGTATAAATTTTATAGAGCAAGATATTTCTTAAAAATATAAAAAAAAAACACCTAATTTTTTTACTGAATTTGTCTTTTTTATATTTAATTTTTGTATTGTATTTTATATTTTTAATAAAAAAATATGTGTTTTTAGTAGGCAAAAACTTATTTTTAGCACATCTAATCCCATAAATTTTTAATATTTATGATTCGACCGATTTAACTAGTGAATAAGAAGACGAACAGTTGGTTGACAAGCCGAAAAGGGTTTTATGCGACAAAGATAAAGCTTTCTGTCCGGTTTTTCCCTGAAACAGTTGGTTGACGAGCCTTCGACTCCAACCAACTTGGCTCGTTAGGAGGGTTGGGTGGAGCTTCCACTGCAATCGCAGCATGGGAAGTCTCTCTAATGCCACTGAAAAATGCACCGTTGTAATTGTAGCATGTGTAAAAGGTCGAGATTTCGATACTGCGTGCCGTTGCAGCAACCGTTGTTTTAAAAAAAAACTAGGTTTATTCCCCCGCGCGTTGCGGCGGGTTATCATAGTACACTCGCGAGGACATGTATTATATATCATTTGCAGAAGCATAAGTTGCATAGCAAAAACCTATCTCTCATCACGAACTCTATACAAAATTTTCATAAAAACATAAAATCATACAAAATCCTCACAAAATATGTTATAAAAATAATAGAAAAATTACTCACAAAATCCCTCTTACCAGCAACCATTCGTTTGAATTAAAAGAAAAACTTAAATCTCTGATCAAATCTGTCAAATTTAATAAAAACTCAAATATCTAAGCAAATCTCTCAAATTTAATACCTTATCTGTGTATAATACTTTTCAAAGTAAAAAAAACTTCTGATGGTTCAAGTCCAAATTTTCAAAACATCACTACACGGATCTAATACCTAAATAATATAATGCAATGTTTTCATAACCGGACCGGACGTCGAACCGGTCTCCTTACGGGTCAGAGGTCGGACCGGTCGAACCGGATTTAAGAACCGGATGATTTTATATACATTTTATAAATATATATATAAAAAATCTAAAATTAAAAAAATAAATAAAAAAACGGTTCAACCACTGGTCCGACCACCGGTTTCCGGTCCGACCGCTGGTTCGCCGGTTCTACTGGCCGATTCACCCAAAAACGGCCCAGTACCCCTAATCGGACCGGTCCGACTGGCCGGTCCGGTTTTCAAAACATTGATATAATGTATATATATATATATATATATATATATATATATATATATATATATATATATATATATATATATATATGATTGGGTTCAAATGCTAACCCTCATTTATGGCATTAACCTATTAACCCTCATAAATCAATCAGAATTGAACACATGGTTTTTTCTTTTATTATTTAATAAGGTAAAGTAGTAATTTGCTATATTAAATACTTTACCCCCTCTTTTTTTATACATCCATAACTTTTTTATGCTATAATATTTTTTTATAAAAATTGCACCATTTTACTCGTCTTATTTTTCTCTTTAATTCCGTTAGAGTCTTGACTAGGTTTTTTTGTTTTTTTTCGTATGTTCGTATTTACACCAATGTAACAAGTATAAAAATAACAAATTATTTGTAACGAGTTGTAACGAATTTCGGTTTACATTGTTGTAGAATAAATACGGTTTACGTTTAAGAGTGTAAACGACCCAAAAATTCGTTATATTCTTGACTAGGTTTTTTTATTTTTTCCGGATGCTCAAAAATTCGTTATATCTACTAGATTGTAAATACGTTTTAATACTTTAAAAAAATTATATCTACAAGATTGTAAAGACATTTTAATACTTTAAAGAAAATAATACAACATTTTGTTGATAAAAACCAAAATTCGTTATATATACAAGATTGTAAATACGTTTTAATACTTTTAAAAAATTATATCTACAAGATTGTAAAGACATTTTAATATTTTAAAAAAATAATATAACATTTTGTTGATAAAAACCAAAATTCGTTATATATACAAGATTGTAAATACGTTTTAATACTTTAAAAAAATTATATCTACAAGATTATAAATATATTTTAATACTTAAAAAAAATAATATAACATTTTGTTGATAAAAACCAAAATTCGTTATATCTACAAGATTGTAAATACATTTTAATACTTTAAAAAAAATACTATAACATTTTGTTGATAAAAACTAAAATTCGTTATATATACTAGATTGTAATATGTTTTAATACTTTAAAAAAATAATATAACATTTTGTTGATAAAAACCAAAATTCGTTATATCTACAAGATTGTAAATACATTTTCATAATTTAAAAATTATATTTACAAGATTGTAAATACATTTTAGTACTTTAAAAACCAAAATTCGTTACAAAATCAAGAATATAACGTAATTAACGAGCATCCAGAAAAAATAAAAAACCTAGTCAAGAATATAACGTAATTAACGAGCTCATGATCGGTTTGGCTCGTTTACACTCTTAAACTTAACCCCTATTTATTATACAACAATGTAAACCCAAATTCGTTACAACTTGTTACAAATAATTTGTTAGTTTTATACTTGTTACATTGGTGTAAATACGAACATCCGAAAAAAAATAAAAAAAACATAGTCAAACTATAACGGAATTAAAGAGAAAAAAAAGACGAGTAAAATGGTGCAATTTTTATAAAAAAATATTATAGTATAAAAAAGTTATGGATGTATAAAAAAAGATGGGGTAAAATATTTAATATATCAAATTACATTAATACCCTTATTCCCTTTTCTTTCAAATCAATTACATTATTATATTATAGTTTAATATCAACCATTAGATTAGCATCTTGTAATTTGATCATTCAATATGGTTGGGTTAATGGGTTATTGATGAATCTTAGAGTTAGTATTAGATTCATTCCCTATATATATATAATATATATATATATATATATATATATATATATATATATATATATATATATATATATATATATAGGGTAAGGAGCAAATGGTAACCCATGGTAATTGAAGTAACTTATAAACCCAATTTGATTGGTTGTCTAATTTAATAAATTTGAAATGTGTGATCCATATTAAATCTGGGAAAAATGAGTGGTTGAGATTTTTTAAGGGTATTTTGGAGATTTGTGAGGTGTACATGATTTGATTTTTAAAATAAAAGTTTACCCCCCAATTTTTTAAACCTTCATAACTTTTATATACGTTATTATTTTTTTAAAAAAATTACACCATTAAACTTTTCACATTTTTATCTTTAATTCAAGTATAGTTTTGTCAAAAAATTTTAAAGTTTTCGAAATTACACTGATGTAACGAGCTGAATTTTTTCAAAGTGTTCGTAATTACACTGATGTAACGAGCTGAATTTTTTCAAAGTGTTCATAATTACACTGATGTAACGAGTCGTTACACTGATGTAACGAGCTGTAACTTATTATTTTTTTACGTTACAATTATCTAACTTTCTATCTTATTTGATATAAATTTATCTAATTAACTAAATTTTATAATAAAAAATAAGTTTGTAATATATATTTAAGATGAGAGAAAAAAAATTTTGATGGAAAATTTTTGAAAAAAGAGAAAAATTATTGTACTTATGTTTTTTACGTTAGTGTAATTATGAACGCTCGAAAAAAATTTGACATGACTATAATGAAATTAAAGAGAAAAATATGACGAGTTTAATGGTGTAATTTTTATAAAAAAATAACTTAGTATAAAAAAGTTATAAGTGTATAGAAATCAAGAGGGAAACTTTAATTTAAAAATAGGAAAATAGATGGTTTTTTAAGAGTGTGACGCTTGTCACTCTTATATTAAATCTGATTTTTGTAGTTAACACTAAAGACCATAATGCCCTTTCTATTAAAAGTTAATTAGTGACACATGTCACCATTATATTAAATCTTGGAAATTTGAACAATTGGATTTGAGTTATAGAGTTTTCTCAATTAGAGTGGGTTATTATATGATTCCTTCCCTATATATATATATATATATATATATATATATATAGGGAAGGGATCATATAATAACCCTCATTAATTGAGGTAACCCATTAACCCTGGCAAAAAACGCTCAAATCGCAAAATTTGTTTTTTCATGGTTTTTTTTATGCAAAAATAGGGGGGGCTCCTTTTTTAAGCGTTCGCTAATTCACAAGCGTTAAAAAGTTAAACGAAATGTAAGTTTGCGTTACACTGCGACACTTAAATAAATGTTCGCAGTGTAACGCAAACTTACATTTCGTTTAACTTTTTAACGCTTGTGAATTAGCGAACACTTAAAAAAGGAGCCCCCCTATTTTTGCATAAAAAAAACCATGAAAAAAAAATTTTGCGATTTGAGCGTTTTTTTGCCAGGGTTAATGGGTTACTTCAATTAAGGTGGGTTATTATTCACTCCTTACCCTATATATATATATATATATATATATATATATATATATATATATATATATTCTATACCATTTAGAAATGACAGTTTCTAGGATATAGAAAATCAATAATCTCTTAATCAATCAAAACTGTTAATGTTATCCTGAATTCATTACTAACAATTATATTTAATTTAGTATACCATTTAACATTGAATCCTGTTTTATATTTATCCTTTTCAGAAATTTGGATTTGCCAAAATCCTGATTTCATGTCAAACTTAGAGAAAACCTTTGCTTCATATACCTTTTTTAATAAGTCTCTCTTATTTGATATAGGATATATTATCCATTCTAAAACTTTATTTAATAGATTAAAAAAGAATCCTGAACCATGGTCTATAGAACATACTAATATTATAAAACATATTAAAAATAAAATAAAGCAATTACCATGTTTAAATATTCCACATCCTAATGCTAAATTAATTGTAGAAACAGATGCTAGTGATTTAGGATTTGGAGGAGTTTTAAAGCAATCCTTAAATAATAATAAAGAACAATTAGTTAGATATTATTCAGGATCTTGGAATGAAACTCAAAAGAATTATTCTACTATAAAAAAGGAAATCCTAAGTATTGTTTTATGTATTAAAAAATTTGAAGATGATTTATATATGAAACCTTTTTTTATTAAGAATTGATTGTTTATCTGCAAAACACATTTTGGAAAAAGATATAAAAAAATTTAATTTCTAAACAAATTTTTGCAAGATGGCAAGTATTATTAAGCAATTTTGATTTTCAAATAGAATTTATAGAAGGAGAAAACAATTCTTTACCTGACTTTTTATCAAGAGAATTTTTACAGGGAATATGAGCAAAGATTCAAAAAAGATTGTTTTGACCAATCAACCATTATCAAAGTCTTCTCCAATAGCAAGTTCCTCTTCAAGTTCTTCTCTAAGAACTCCTTTACCAATCAATAATAGATTTACTCCATTATCTCCATTTTCAACAAGACCAAGATCTCCAGCCCCTATATATGTTAGACCACCTTATTCTTCTATAGTTCAAACAAGAATTTTACCACAATCTATTGTTCATACAAATATTTCACAATCTCCTATAGTCAAGAATCCTAATCTATCTTCTTCTTCTGATTCTACTTTTTATTATATAAACCCAAATTTTAAGGTTGTAAAAATATTAGAACCAATTGAAGAAGAGAAGGTTAATCATAGCTTTCTTAGTCTTATTGATTTTCTATATCCTAGAAACTGTCATTTCTATGATTCGGATAAAAAGACTATAGAATATTATCAAGCTATTCTTATTGATACTGGATCTGTTGATATTCAACATATTCTCAATTCACAAAATCCATCCAAAATTGATTATTCTAAAATAAAAATTAGAAGAGTAATTACTCTTGAAGAATGGAAATCAAAACCCTTCGTTCAAAAAAGTCTTTCTAATTATTCTTCTTATCCTCAATATAATTATTACGATTATCAAGAAGCATGGGAAAAAGCTCTATTATTTAGAAATTTTAATCATTCCTGTTTATATATTATGATGACCAATTTTCAAACAATTATCCAAGATGGTTTATAAAATGGTTTAAATATATGGGAATAATTCCTGATGCTTTCCCTAAAGAAATTTCTGATTTCTATAATAAGTTTATAGACTATTTCAGATAAGAAGGAACTCTAGATTTTGAATATACTCTGCAATTCATGACTATATTTCGAATTCCTTGGATCTTTTCTTGGACTTACCATTATCAATCACAACAAGATATATCTCCTCCTCTTTTATTAAGACATTATAGAAGTAAATGGTGGAATAAATTTTCTATTGAAAAAGCCAATATTTCTGCGGTCCAAAATCATTATATATCCACTACTCATCAGCATGAGAGATCTTTGAAGACACCAGTCAATCAAAATCTCAATACCTTTGAAGATAAAGATTATATTAATAGATTACAATCTTGTTCATCGCCAGAGGAAATGCAAAGAATTATAAATGAAATTAAAAATTCTCCATCCCAATCAAGAAAATCCAATACTGATGAAAATGTCTTTCAAGATTCTCAAGACCCGTATGAAGATATTGGACCCATATAAGTTACCCATGGGTTGATCCGATTCTATTATGGGTTAATCTCAATAATTGTCAAGAGGCTCAATAATTGTCAAGAGGCTGCTAATCTCAATTATTTCAAGATTCTCCATCAACTTTTGTCAACTTTATTTCATGGCAGACAACTTTAATAAAAAAGACCGATTATTCAAGATTTTGCATCAACTTTATGTGTCACACCCCGCCAAGGCGGAACACGCGAGGTGCGACGGTTATGATTTCACAGTCATTGTTTACATTGAACGACTTCTATATGCATCGATAATAAAAGGTTTACATGATGTCTTAACTTACAATCATCCAAACATAACTAACAAAACTTCTAAAATTCCAAAATATGATGCGCAAGATTTTACAAACATGGCCTAAGTCAATAGGCTATGCAAGGATAATCCCAAAAATATGCATTTAAATGTGTTGTGACTTGAAGCTAATCATTCCCAAAATACGTCCCAATGCTTGCTTCAATTATCTGAGAAATACATGCTAAAAACAGTCAGCATAAAGCTGGTGAGTTCACAGGTTTAGACACGTAAAAATTGAGTTGTTTCATTCGACCACAAGGTTTCAAAATGTGACTATTGTTCTCAAAAACAATATCATGAGTTGTGTATATCAATTATTACCATGAGCTCCCATAACCGAACTCGACATGATTGAATTGCCCCATCCTAATGTTCTATCGCAAAACATTGTATTGAGATGAATATCGTGCACCCGATCTGACCTACAATCAAAGTTAGCGCTACTAACTACGGGTGGGGTTTGTCACTCCCGAATAGTACTATTCCCAATAATTCACGTTCACCCACAATTAACGGTTATAGAATAGGGGACTTAAAACGATAAAAGTAACTCATGTAATAACGTGTTGAACCAAAACCACTTGTGTCAATGAAACGGTTACAAGCATGATTTCTCCCCCTGTGAGTTAGTAAAACATTATAAAAATAGGGGCCGTGAAACTCACTGTAAAGGTGGATCCCTGATCCTGAGAGTGTGAATGTTGTCTTGTGTTGTAATCACTAGCCGGTTCCTAAAACATTCGAGATTCATGTTGATTGTGTGAACTTATAAGATTTGGTATTGTTTTGTGTTCTTGTTATATATTCTTTGTATTTTTATGTTGCCAGATTTGTCGTAGTAAAACATGTCTCACACTTGCAAAACTAGTTATAATATCTCAAAAAAATATAATTTATTATTTTCGAAAATTACGACATGATAACAGAGTATTTTTGAAGAATATCCATTTTTGTTTATCAATATCCAAAGATTTGCAATATTATAATTCAATAATAATCATTTAAAATAGCTATATCTATATATATGTGTGTGTGTATTTATATGAGTTAATATTTTATTTTCTTGACAAATATATAAAAAAAAGCTATGTCATTTTTATAATTTTCGTTTTTAGACAGATTATGTTTCTCATTTTGGGGTGAACTTTTTAAATAGCAAACGTTTTTCAAAAATTATGAGATTTCACAGTTACGCATTTTAATATGTTCCTAACAACTTTCGTTCAGAAAAGTTTTTGTGATTTGGCTTAGAAATTGGCCGAAACAGCCATCCAAGTCAGAAGGTCCGAATTTGCGCACCGATTTTGTAGATGCTGTTTCGTATATCATTTGGTTGAGTTAGAAAATGTATAAGTAGTCATTGGAAAGTTAACTCTACGAGCGTAATCATAGAGTTTGATTTAGCTTCGTTTTAAGTTGTTACGATCAAGTTATAGTCTCTTGAAATTAAGACAGATTCTGTCCCAAAACCAGAATGTTGTTTCTGTGTATATAAAATTTTAAACTAAACGTTTGAGAGTGTGTTTCACCTTAGCAAGCAAGGAGAAGGATGTAAGAAGTTAGCTTTTCGCATTTGCTGTTGACGTGATTATGTGACAACTGAGTGACGGTGGTATGATGAGTGTCAACGGTGTGGCTTCGTTCCAGTTATCATAACAAGAGTAGAGAGGAGATGGGTGATGAGGGTGACTCCTGGGTGGTGATGTATCTTGGTTTTGACAGCCAAAGGGTTGTTCGAGTGTAGAGGATGGGGAATAAAGAGAGTTTGATAGGTTTAGGTGGTGAGATTGAGTTTGAAGTGGGTCTTGGAAACCTCCTAGTCTCCCTTTTATAATGATTTTGGGTTATGGCTTCTTAATTAAATATACAAGTATGGATAAGATTGAGTACTGATATAATCTTAGTCTTGAGTATGGTGTAGTGGTTGGTTGGTGTTGACAGAAGAATGGGGGAGTGGTTTGTAGATTGATTGTCATCACCTTTATTTATTTATTTTTTTTGTGATGGCGTGAATGTTTATTTGTCGTACAAAAGAAAGATGTGTCATGAAGATTTTCTTCATTATTGTCATTTTATTTGTTTTTTTTATTTATTAATTTGTTTGTACTGTCGACTATTTCTAAAAAGAAAAGAAAGATTTGTTTTCTTTATTTGGTTTAAATTGCCATCATAAAATGTGTATATATATACACATCTATACACTTACATACAGGTACTTTTGTTTTGATTTTTGGATGATGATATGTGAGAGTTAGTTAAATGAAAATATAAAGGTTGTGCATAGGAGTATAATCGGGTTTCTAAAATAGATATATATATTCATTCGACTATGTTTTTAAGACCCAATATTTGTGATATTAAACAACAAAAATTTAAATTATAACATCGATGTTTTAAGTTTTGAGATTGGATTGTGAACCAATTAACTTAAACTAAATATATAACATTATTATATAATTATATATATATATAATTATATATATATATATATATATATTTAACTTGTTGGATTTCGTTGATTGTAAATGAGTCTAACATATCTACATAAATTTAAAGCTTCGGTCGAGATTAAAACCTGAAAAATTTATGGATATCACAGTCTCCCCCCGTTAGAAGAATTTCGTCCCGAAATTCAATTTGTGTTTCCCGACATTGAATTTGTCTCGAATAATTGGGGCTACTTGAGTTTCATTTGATCTTCGCGTTCCCAAGTAAATTCTGGTCCTCACCAAGAGTTTCATCGAACCTTTACCATAGGGATGCGACTTTGTTTCAATATTTTTACTTTTCGATCCATGATTTGTACCGGTCCTTCTATAAAGTGGAGTTTGTTATCGATTTGAATTCCATCTAAGGGTATAACGAGTGTTTCTTAAGATAAACACTTTTTCAGTTTTGAAGCGAGGAATGTGTTGTGAACTTCACTGAGTTCGGGAGGTAGTTTGAGTCGGTAAGCCACAAGATCAATCCTTGCTAGGATTTCAAAGGGTTCGATGTATCATGGACCTAGCTTTCTGTGTTTTCCAAATCTAACGATTTCTTTCCATTGAGAGACTTTTAACATGACCTTTTCTCCCACTTGAAATTCCATAGGCTTACGTCTCTCATGAGCATCACGTTTCTAATGATCATGTGTAGCCTGTAATATGTTGAAGATTTTACAAATGTTTAATGAATGAGTTCTGGAACAGTGAGTTGGTTGTTGGCTCCAACTAACCTCTGTCCAATATACAGGAGATTGGCACTGCCCATCATATAAGCTTCAAAGTAGAAAGGGTAGAAATATTAATCGAGAAGTAGATTAAGTTAGAATGATATGTGTCACACCTTGATCGTTGCGGAAGCGTACGGTGTGACTTTCAAGATTTCACATCTATCTTTCACTAGGTTTCACCCTGTTGAGTCTAGTTCTCATAGACTCTACTATGTGTCTCCAAAGATTGAGCTTCCAGCTCCACCCCCTGTATCTTTAGACATCTGAGAAAACATGGTTTTAAAAACAATCAGCATATTGCTGGTGAGTTCACAAATTTACTTGTTCAAAACGTATGTAATGTATCTCAAATGATTCGAACGTTTGCATAAAATATTTTCATAAATGCATGCAATGTATCCAAAGCAGTCAAATGTTTTTATAAAAAATAGTTCAAAAATGTTAGTGTCCAAAACTGGGAGTAAAACATTGGTATTCAGTACAGACATTGTTCCTTCCAACAATGCCGTGTTTCCTCTCTGACCAACAGTCCGATTATAACTCCAGGGCTCCCATAACCGAGCTGACGAGTTCATGCGCCTTGTTCCAATGTCCGTGTCACAAGACATTGTGTGTTCTCCCATTATTGAGCGCCCGCTCGACATCCAGTCGTGGTTTTAGCTACGAACCACGGGCGAGGATTGTCAATCACAAATAGATCTATTCTCAATAATCACGCCCCCCCCACGGTTAACGGTTACAGAATAGGGGACTTAGCGACAAATGTTCAACCCGAGAAATAACGACAAGCTTGGTCATATGTTTTCCCCACTGTCACGTGTCTCAACCAAATGTTTTACAACGCTCTCGTTTTTATGTCTCGCAAAATGTTTCAAAAGTATCAAAATGTTTCACAAAATATAGCGAAAGCATTTCAGTGTTCCACCTGATCTCATCAGGTATCATGTTTCTCAAAATGTATCAAAACTGTCTCAGTGTTCCACCTGATCTCAAATCAGGCATCATGTTTCACAAAATGTTTCATAAATGTTTCAGAGTTCCACCTGATCTCAAATCAGGCATCATGTTTCACCAAATGTTTCATAAATGTTTCAGAGCTCCACTTGTTCAAATCAAGTTTCATGTGTCACAAAATGTATCAAAAACCGTTTTATAGAATTTTACCTGATCAAATCAGGTATCATGTTTCACAAATGTATCAAAACTGTTTTCAAAGCTCCACCTGATCAATTCAGGTATCATGTTTCACAAAATATTTCAAAAACTGTTTCAAAGCTTCACAATAACCAGTATGTTTCAAACACGTTGTTATGTTTTCTCATTCCCCGAGTTCAAAAACCAAAATACAGAAAAGGGGTTCGTGAACTCACCTGAGTTGATTCAACTCAATAACAGTGCACAACGCTCGTATCACTAGTTCTTGAACTATAAACCTGTATGTCATTAGAGTTCTATGAGTTACTTAAGCCTAAACTGATTCTCAGAACTTTCCTTAGTTCAACATCTCACAACGTGTTTTAACTGAGAACCTATAATGATTTAGGTTCTTATTAAGAAACTTATAACTTGTTGGTTTAATCAGGACATTCCCAGATTAACCAAGTTAGTATTGTTGTTGATTATATCACCAAAACAATCTCTCAATGGATTCCAGGTTTAGAAATAGTTAATCCTTGTCATTGATCATTCCAAAGAATGATCAGGACAATCACAATCATTGTTATAATCAAATGGTTAAAACCATTATGATCTATGATATGGTTTCATGGTAATCGGACATTATAACGGATCAAAACAAAGATTTCACCGTTAACCTGTCGAGTTCTTGATTTCTAACTATTCCTAGCCATCATCTAGGCAATAATCAACAACAATAACCATGATATCGCTGTTCAAATCTAGATCTAATTCATATTTAATCAAACTAATAGAAGAGGTCGAATCGTTACCCTTTCAGACGGATTTCTCGGATAGAAATGAAGATCAGGACTTGTAGAAACGTTCCCTAACTTGATCCAGATGTTTAAATGGCTTCAAAACTAAGATTTGGGGGTAAAAGTTTGAGTTTAGGCGTCTGGAAGTCGAGTTGATCGACCAGAAATGAAATCTGATCAAGAAAATCAGATTTTTATGCGTTCTGGTCCGTCGCGTACCGCGGAGGATTTCCTTCGCGTACCTCCGCCGCCTTAGTTAGTTTTCAATTTTGTTTTCGCGATTCCGGGAGCATACGAACTCCGTTTTACGCACCGTTTTCGCCCACGTTCACGATTTTTCGAGCTCTTTCCAATAATTATAATTTCAAGACCTGAAAAGTTCAAAATATATGATCTCTTATTTAACGCTATATTCGAATCAGTGTATCTTGAAATCGGAGCCTCGTTTCGAAATTTCGCTTACACTCATTTTCTTTATTTTCGAGTTATGATTCTAACCTGGAATTTGTGAGTTGTCACAGTCTCCCCCCGTTATGTGAATTTCGTCCCGAAATTCAGTTTGTTCATCTCAATACTGATGTGTCATCAAACAAATGAGGGCATTTAAGTTTCATCTGATCTTCGAGTTCCTAGGTAAATTCCGGTCCTCGCCTTGAGTTCCAATGGACCTTTACTATTGGAATGCGACTTTGTTTCAACTGTTTCACCTCCCGATCCATGATTTCCACCGGTTCCTCTATGAAATGTAATTGATCATCAATTTGAATTTCTTCCAACGGTATCACAAGCGTTTCATCTGACAGACACTTCTTGAGATTCGATACATGAAATGTGTCGTGCACCACACTAAGTTCCAATGGTAGTTTGAGTTGGTATGCAACGGGTCCCACCTTTGCAAGGATTTCAAATGACCCTATATATCGTGGGTTCAACGAGTGAAAGATGAATATCCCAGCTACCCCCAAAATCAATCACACAGCTTCTGAGCATGTCTTCAAGAGTTTGATTTGTTCCTTCGGTTTAGATAATGTCTCCAAATCTTGAGTGCAAACATCACTGGGCCAGGTTATAGACCATAAGTGGTATAGTTCTTCTCGTGTACTTTCAATTACCGAGAAGTATAAGCAATCACTTTATCATTTTTCATTAAAACACACCCAACTCTTTGACGAGAAACATCACAGTACACTGTGAAATTATCAGTACCTTCCGGTAATGCCAGGATAGGTGCGTTGCAGAGTTTGTGTTTCAACAGTTGGAATGCCTCCTATTGAGAACCTCATATAAACAGTTGATTTTTCTGCGTCCACATGGTCAGTGGCAAGGCTATCTTTGAAAAATTCTTGATAAGTCGGCGTTAATAACCTGACACCCCTAAGAATTGACGTATTTCAGTTGACATATTTCAATACACATCTTGGATGAACCATCCCTCTCTTTCTCAAAAAGAACTGGTGCCCCCCCAGGATGAGAAACTAAATCTAATAAAACCCTTGTCTAAGAGTTCTTGCAGTTGACCTGAGAGCTCTTGCATCTCTGAGGGTGCTAAACGATAAGGAGCTTTAGCTACAGGTGCGGCACCTAGAATCAAGTCAATACGAAATTCAACTTGCTTCACTGGGGGTAATCCTGATATATCGTCAGGAAAATTTCAGGAAAAATCCTTGACTACGAGAATATCTTCAATACGTTTTTGTAACGAACTGTTCTCAATTTCATGCACTTGAAAGACCAGACACCCTTTCCGTGAGCATTTCTGAGTTTGAATACAAGCGATGATACCAAGTTTCCTTCCAGCTCGTTCTCCTTGAACCATCAGTGTATTACCATCAGGCAATGGAATACGGATCACCTTGTTTTGGCATATTACTTCCGCTTGGTTATCAGAAAGCCAGTCCATACCGACAACGACATCAAACTCCCAAGCTCGATAGGAAGTAATTCTATATTGAATTGATGATCATTCAGATTCAAGGAACATCCTTGAGTAACACTGTTTATTTCAATTAACTTGCTATTAGCAAGTTCAATGACGTAGGAAGTTTCTAGATCTACCGCAGGAAATGAAAGTAAAGATGCAAATTCAGGAGAGATAAACTCTTATCTGCCCCCGTATCTGCATAAAGATTATTGAGACGAAACGTACTCGAGACAATATTCGCATCATGCTTCACTTCGGTTGCACCAATCAGAAAAGCTCTCCCTCTAGCTTCATTCCCTGGATTGGTGTTGTTATTGTTCGTACAGTTTCTCATAAAGTGGTCAGGGCTTCCACACATAAAACATGACCAGTTTGTTTGATTGGTTTGTCAAAGTGCTTGGTTTGATGGTTGAGCAGGAAAGTTACAATATCTGGAGTAGTGTCCAACCCTATTACAGTTGGCACAAACAGGACACGACCCAGTATGATGAAATAAACATCGAATACATTTAGGCGCCTGTCCATTGTAAACTTTCCTTTCGGAAATAGTTGCACCATAGTTCTTCACTACTGGGTTGCTTTGACTAGTCTCAGTCGGAGCCTTTGTTTTGTTCTTGCCAAACCACTTTCGTTTAGTGCCTCTCACAGCACTAAAAGTATCAACATCACTACGGCCCGCAGCCATCTGGGTTTTTATGGACAAGGTACCACTCCTTACCGCCTCATCGGTAAGCTTAGTGATCAAAAGAATTGCACAGTTAAGAGTCGTTGGTTCAGCTGCAGTTACCTTTCCCTGAATCTGGGAACCCAATCCTTTGATATACTTCTCAATCAACACTGCTTCCGTGGGAAACATATTGAGAAGTAAACAAGTAAGCTCATGAAATCGATCGGTATAAGCTAAACAATCAGCACCGATCATAGGGTGATTCCAGAATTCCTCCTGGAGCTTTTGTATTCCCGTAATTTAACAGTACTCTGACATAATCAGAGTTTTAAAATTATTCCAGCCCATTGAATCAACTATGGCTGAACCTAAAGTTTTAGTCTGGGTATTCCACCAGGTTAGAGCTGACTCTTTCAGAGAACGAGCAGCATAAGACACCTTATGCTCCTCCAACACTGGCTGATTTTAAGTTTCGTTTCCATTTCCTCAATCCACCTTAACAGTCCTGCCGCTCCTTCTTTACCCGTGAAAGTAGGAGGATTGCCAGAAGCAAAGAACCTGTAAGTACATCCTTGCTGAGGTGGATCAGGTACAGTTGTTTTTGTTGTTGTTGTCTCAGTGATATTATGAGTTTCCCTGTTGCCACCAGTAGCATTATGCTCAGTGTGATTGTGGTCCCCACCAGAACCTGCAGTGACATGAGGTGGGTGTTGTACCAAAACACCACAAGCAGATAGCTGTTGTTGGTGCATATTTTGGGTGTCCGCTGCTGTTCGAATAGATTAGATTTGTATTTGCTTATTTGTAATCACTTGTATGTGTTTGTATGTTGTTAATCTGGAAACTGAGTCGTTCGCAGGAGCATCTGCGAATGGATATTGTGTAAAGGGACCCATTCGGCGAATGAAGGGCCGAATGGCTCCATTCGGCCGAATGGGCTACAGGCCCTATAAATATCAGTTTTCAGATTTAGGGTTTAAGGTTTTTTTTTTTTTTTTTAGGTGTTCTTGGGTTTGAGCACGAGAGGGGGAGAGATCATGCTCGATCTCTCCCCGGCAACACTATGTTCTTTTATGATGTGAATACAATCATGTAATCATTCGATTCTATCAATATATCATTTGATTTTGTTCATCATCTTCATGTTCGTCGTGTGTCAAAACCCTAACCTTCCATCCAAAGTGAAATCGCCGGTCCTATCACGTCTTTACAGCTGTTTTCGCACAACTCGTGCTATCATTTCTTCGTTTAGTTCAGATCCACTTGTACCCGCAGGTGGAACAATGTTCACTCCAGGGTTCCTAGGTGGAACTGTATTTGTTTCTGGATTAACCTGTGGATCTGGATTTGATTCAACATTTATTGGTGGGACTTGGTTCGGCTCAGAGTTAGTAACGTTCTTGGTAGCTTTATTAGCTGATCTACCTCATTTAGGAGCCATTGTTCCGCTCTCATGCAGACAAACTCAGATCAGCTAAAAAAAACATTAAATATATAACTCGTTCAATCACATAAGTTCAATCGTATTCAGTTATACTGAAAGTTTTGTAATATTGAAATGGTGATTATATGTAATACAATATAACTACTTAACACAATCCAGATACGTTCTCACCCAGAGATGTTCTCACGCAGAAATGTTCACACAATTCTATGATACGTTTCCACGTAGACAATAGATATGTTCTCACATATAATTGTTCACACAAGTTTGATATTAATATATAGTTCATACGTTCAGACACAAACGATGGAGGAGATACCACACAAGGTATACAGAGATAATACCACACTAGGTATTCAGAAATATTACCGCACAAGGTATTCAGAAATGAGCACTGAGATCACTTTGTAAACCTTAATCTGCCTCATCCTATCCTCAAAAATTCTCGTATAGATCAGGATTCTCTGAGATGATGGCTTCTGGCCATCTGTCCACCGATGTATGTGTAATGATACCCCTGTGGATGTGGTGGTATGTGTAAAATCTGAGGTACTACTAAGGATGTTGCAAAAGAGACTTCTGATGGATCTGAGTCAGAACCTGAGCTGAGACTCGGCGTATCATCCAGAATCACATATAGAATCCGTCTATATGCGTAGCGTTCACGTGGTTTTTGCATTGATATATAAACAAAATCTACAGATCGATATCATGAAGTGAATATTGAATAATAGTATTCAACATAATCATGATATGACATCTCTTCCCAATCTCAAAGCAACTATTCGTCCTTACTATTATTATTGTTCTGCTTGTATTGAAATTTACTAGAACGTTCAAGTGATGCAAATTCCAGTTGTGCTGGCCAGTCAAAACTGTAATTTGTACTACTTAATTATTCTAGCTTAATCCAAAACAAGTTTTGTTCGTTTGTTATGTTCGGTGCTCTCAGTGTCACTATACGAGCCTATGGTTATAGTCTAGGTCTCTAAGTCAACCTAATTCTCTATAACCTGTGGCTCTGATACCAATCTGTCACACCTTGATCGTTGCGGAAGCGTACGGTGTGACTTTCAAGATTTCACATCTATCTTTCACTAGGTTTCACCCTGTTGAGTCTAGTTCTCATAGACTCTACTATGTGTCTCCAAAGATTGAGCTTCCAGCTCCACCCCCTGTATCTTTAGACATCTGAGAAAACATGGTTTTAAAAACAATCAGCATATTGCTGGTGAGTTCACAAATTTACTTGTTCAAAACGTATGTAATGTATCTCAAATGATTCGAACGTTTGCATAAAATATTTTCATAAATGCATGCAATGTATCCAAAGCAGTCAAATGTTTTTATAAAAAATAGTTCAAAAATGTTAGTGTCCAAAACTGGGAGTAAAACATTGGTATTCAGTACAGACATTGTTCCTTCCAACAATGCCGTGTTTCCTCTCTGACCAACAGTCCGATTATAACTCCAGGGCTCCCATAACCGAGCTGACGAGTTCATGCCCCTTGTTCCAATGTCCTTGTCGCAAGACATTGTGTGTTCTCCCATTATTGAGCGCCCGCTCGACATCCAGTCGTGGTTTTAGCTACGAACCACGGGCGAGGATTGTCAATCACAAATAGATCTATTCTCAATAATCACGCCCCCCACGGTTAACGGTTACAGAATAGGGGACTTAGCGACAAATGTTCAACCCGAGAAATAACGACAAGCTTGATCATATGTTTTCCCCACTGTCACGTGTCTCAACCAAATGTTTTACAACGCTCTCGTTTTTATGTCTCGCAAAATGTTTCAAAAGTATCAAAATGTTTCACAAAATATAGCGAAAGCATTTCAGTGTTCCACCTGATCTCATCAGGCATCATGTTTCTCAAAATGTATCAAAACTGTCTCAGTGTTCCACCTGATCTCAAATCAGGCATCATGTTTCACAAAATGTTTCATAAATGTTTCAGAGTTCCACCTGATCTCAAATCAGGCATCATGTTTCACCAAATGTTTCATAAATGTTTCAGAGCTCCACTTGTTCAAATCAAGTTTCATGTGTCACAAAATGTATCAAAAACCGTTTTATAGAATTTTACCTGATCAAATCAGGTATCATGTTTCACAAATGTATCAAAACTGTTTTCAAAGCTCCACCTGATCAATTCAGGTATCATGTTTCACAAAATATTTCAAAAACTGTTTCAAAGCTTCACAATAACCAGTATGTTTCAAACACGTTGTTATGTTTTCTCATTCCCCAAGTTCAAAAACCAAAATACAGAAAAGGGGTTCGTGAACTCACCTGAGTTGATTCAACTCAATAACAGTGCACAACGCTCGTATCACTAGTTCTTGAACTATAAACCTGTATGTCATTAGAGTTCTATGAGTTACTTAAGCCTAAACTGATTCTCAGAACTTTCCTTAGTTCAACATCTCACAACGTGTTTTAACTGAGAACCTATAATGATTTAGGTTCTTATTAAGAAACTTATAACTTGTTGGTTTAATCAGGACATTCCCAGATTAACCAAGTTAGTATTGTTGTTGATTATATCACCAAAACAATCTCTCAATGGATTCCAGGTTTAGAAATAGTTAATCCTTGTCATTGATCATTCCAAAGAATGATCAGGACAATCACAATCATTGTTATAATCAAATGGTTAAAACCATTATGATCTATGATATGGTTTCATGGTAATCGGACATTATAACGGATCAAAACAAAGATTTCACCGTTAACCTGTCGAGTTCTTGATTTCTAACTATTCCTAGCCATCATCTAGGCAATAATCAACAACAATAACCATGATATCGCTGTTCAAATCTAGATCTAATTCATATTTAATCAAACTAATAGAAGAGGTCGAATCGTTACCCTTTCAGACGGATTTCTCGGATTGAAATGAAGATCAGGACTTGTAGAAACGTTCCCTAACTTGATCCGGATGTTTAAATGGCTTCAAAACTGAGATTTGGGGGTAAAAGTTTGAGTTTAGGCGTCTGGAAGTCGAGTTGATCGACCAGAAATGAAATCTGATCAAGAAAATCAGATTTTTATGCGTTCTGGTCCGTCGCGTACTGCGGAGGATTTCCTTTGCGTACCTCCGCCGCCTTAGTTAGTTTTCAATTTTGTTTTCGCGATTCCGGGAGCATACGAACTCCGTTTTACGCACCGTTTTCGCCCACGTTCACGATTTTTCGAGCTCTTTCCAATAATTATAATTTCAAGACCTGAAAAGTTCAAAATATATGATCTCTTATTTAACGCTATATTCGAATCAGTGTATCTTGAAATCGGAGCCTCGTTTCGAAATTTCGCTTACACTCATTTTCTTTATTTTCGAGTTATGATTCTAACCTGGAATTTGTAAGTTGTCACAATATGTGATGATCATAATGTATCATTTTAGTATCTGAATATCGAGTTGTTCAAGAGGTTATGAACACACCATCTCAGTACTAACAATTTTTAAGAGTGACGTTAGTTCAAGTACAAGTAACTAGGCTAGGTGTAAGTTTCAAACATAGTTCGATGTGATAGATAGAAAATTCTTGTATCTAGTGAACTTGTTCATGGCTAGTGTGGAGTTCCCCTTTTGAGTGTGGTTCAGATTCTCTAATCTTCAACCTTGTCTAGGGAGTATATATATATATATTTTTTTTCTAGCATTTTCTTGTTCACCCAAAACAACGATAGAATGTTAGTATGAGTTAACCTTGTATTTGTGCCAAGTTTTAATCATTACCTGAATAGTTCACTCATTAGAGCTCAAAAGAAGTGTCATTAAAGCTGATTATTGTTAGTACCAATAATCATTGACAAAGATTAGAATGTGATTTTCTTATGTCGATGCACGTCATGGTGTTCATAACAAAATCTGAGCTGGTATATTACGTTTTAATAATTGACATGTCACAAAGTGCTTGTTCTTGAGTGAGAGTAGGATGAAAAGACGCTATCTAGCTACTAGAGAATAACTAGCTAGTGAGAAGCACAAGCATCAAATCTCCTAGTGTAGGGCATCATAGGTATAATTTGTAACTTGTGAGATTTGTGAGATTTTTTCCAAGCATAGTTGAAATAGGATTCTGTGAGATAATCTGTTAAAGATCAACTTACTCATCCCTATTCGAGTTTAATGGAAATTTTGTACATAATAACGTTTGTCTACAATATCAAGGTGATATTTTGTTTCCTTTTTATAAGGTATACGGAAGGGCATCGACTTGTATGAAACACCATCTACAAGAGAAGGAATAACATAGTCGCTTGTGATGACATTCCGTGAAGGATTTCACATGGTGCTTTAGTTAATTCTTTGGAAGGTATAGTAGAGATCAAGAGTCAACGTTCAAGTTTTTCGAGGTATAGGTGATGTTCCATGTGGAGAAAGTTGCATGTTAGGAAGAGTAGTTTGTTACTCTTTCGAAGGACTTAACCCTTTCGAAGTTAACGGATTGAATGGTTAAGCTATCTAGACTGAAGTTCGAGATATTTCAGCTAGTGGAATTAAATCTTTGAAAATTCATCAAAGTTTGGGTAGTGGGGTTTATTTAGAAGCTCACATTGTTCTTCTAAGGCTCTCTTCTTGAAGTCTAAGTATTTTGGCCTTCGAAGGCTTTCTTTAAGTATTTTGTTCTTCTCAAGCTCCAAATTGAGCTGTCGGTGTACAATTTCCAATTTTTTTCAAAGAGTTATTCTTCAAAAGCTAAGGACTTAGCTTCCAGTGCATAAAGTTTATATCTTTCGATAAGTATGTAGCTCAATTAGGATACGAGTCTCTGTTAAGTAAGACAGTAGTTGGGCATTCTACGAATTTAGCTTAGGATCAAATCTAGTTGTGACAAAATAATTTAGCAGCTTAGAAAGTAAGTTTGTATTCTAATTTCACCGTATGACGCATAAGGAGTAGACAAGGTGTCTAGAAATTTTCTAAGGGATGGCCAAATTCTTTACAAGATGCAAGGTAGAAGTGAATGTGGTTTCTAGGCTTAGGTGAGTTCCCGATCGAGCTCTAGTTCTCACATTCGAGGTTTCGTTAGGATTTATGTGTAAGGTGTACCACAGCTAATCCATCGCACTATTAACAAAGGTGAATTGATCATTCACCATAAATAATTGTGGTGTTACAACAAACCAAATGTAGATATCTAAAAATCCTAAAGCTTTTGTCAAAGGAGGTTGAATTTAGTTGTTTGGTATACTGTAACAGTCGTGGGTATGGAACTTTAATATCAATAATCTAGGAAACAGATTCACTATGAAGAATGCTAAGATCTTAGGCAATAAACTCTTAGGCAATAAACTCTGGTTGATGGCTAGGTGACTAGTTTTATGTGTCAAACGTTGGTACTCTATCATCTGTCATATGAGTAATGACAAGGAGCAAGTTGGGTTAAGAAATCTTGAAGAAGAATGAAGAGAGTATTAAAGAGTAATAGATTTATGGTTGAATCACCTTTTCAAAGGATTTAGTTTCATTTAGGGTAATCCTCATATGAGTATTGGCTTTGATCAATATATATGTGATAGTTCTACATAGAACTACAATGATGTTAACCTTTCGTTATATGTAGGAATCCATGGGTTAGAGTCCATAACATGGCAGGGATAAAGTACAATGGTAATTATGATCCTTACATGTACATTAGAGTATGTGTTTGTTTAACTGTCTGAAGTTTGTGTTGACATCTTTCTTTGGTATTTGTTCAGGAGAGTTTTGTTAACAAACACATCAGGTTATGTGTTTACATAGTTCACAGTTGAAATGCAAATTATTATAGAAATCACCGCACCATTTTACGAGTGTTGATAACTCATTGTGGAAGAGTAAGCAGCTGAAGTATTTTCACCTAGGATGCATTGATGAGACTTTGTGCATCAGAAGATGAAATCTGATTTTGCAGTTCTATGGAGATGATCATACTCAAAGTAACTGTCTGTTATTGACATAGGTATAAGGAATGATTTGAAAAATAAGTGTTTACTATCAATTAAAGGGTTCACCTAGATGATAATACTTATTGACTTAGGTTTTTTTTTTTCAAGATAGTCTTCTAGACAAAGTTGTGACAAGAGTCTTAGACTTACTAGGATTTCTGTATGAGGGCGAAATGATGGATATTTTCAAATAATCAATAACTATGATCAAAATATCTATTGGTTAAGATCAAATGGAGGTCTATGTGGCAAAGCCAATTTTTCTCATCAACCTATGTTGTCTTAAAGATGTAAGTAATTTAGAACTTGTTCTAAATGAATGGTCGACATAGTAGACGAAGTTTTTCCATCTTTAGTTTCAAATGAGGAAATGCTCATTGAGTCAATTCAATCCTTCATTTTATGCATAGTCCTTTGGAATCGATAGAATCGTTTTCTTGGTAGGTGGGTGTGGTCAGGGTATTCATTACCCTTCATATGGAGTCATCTACTCAATATATGACCACGAGTACCCAAGTGAAATGAAAAGTTTGCATCAGGTTCTATAAACATACGCCGACCAGATAAACGGAGAGAAAAATGTGAGTTCAAATTCTTGGATTGTTAGTGATAAATAGAGATACGATTCTTCGTATGGTTGGTGTTTTTGATATCTATAATATATTTGTTCTTTGTGGGTCAATTTTCTTTCTAGTATGAACAATAGGTTTTGCCAAAATTCATATGTACTTGTAAATTCACCATTACGTTGGTCACCCGTAATCGTCGATTTATCTTACATAATCATTTTGGTTTCTCCAATCTCCAGCTAGTAAGTATTTCCAAGTTCAGATGATATCCTTAATAAAGGACATCAAGAGTCCACCCAATAACCATGTGTTACAGGCTAAGGGTTATTTAGAATGAGTGATAAAGAAAGTATTCATGTGAGTTGGATGGTGCTAAGGAATCTAGTCCGAGAACTGGAAGAGTAGTCCTCCGTCTCATCTAAAAAGAGTGTTCATAGAGGACTGTGTATGGTAGAGTCCCTTTAGCTTTGATAAAGTTGTTCCTCGTAGAAACCTTGCATGCACCATTCTAACCTAGACTCCTTGGTAGCTCCCCTAGATTGGACCCGTAATTCTCTTCGATGTCTTTATCGTCAGACACCGTGACCTCCTCCATGGTATCGCTAGACACCTCGATGGGTGATGGTGTCTCTGCTGACGACGATGGTGGATGTGGTGTGAATACGCTGATCCTCACCCGATGAGTACACGTGAACATGTTTACATGTTATCGAGATGCTACCAATACAACAATCCTAGAATGTTTTTACTTAAGTCATGCCTATATGTGTAGTATGAATGGAACCTTGTGAGCCTACAGTTATAGTTCAAGTTACTACATGCAACCTGGTTCTCTATAACCAATGGCTCTGATACCAATCTGTCACACCCCGCCAAGGCGGAACACGCGAGGTGCGACGGTCATGATTTTACAGTCATTGTTTACATTGAACGACTTCTATATGCATCGATAATAAAAGGTTTACATGATGTCTTAACTTACAATCATCCAAACATAACTAACAAAACTTCTAAAATTCCAAAATATGATGCGCAAGATTTTACAAACATGGCCTAAGTCAATAGGCTATGCAAGGATAATCCCAAAAATATGCATTTAAATGTGTTGTGACTTGAAGCTAATCATTCCCAAAATACGTCCCAATGCTTGCTTCAATTATCTGAGAAATACATGCTAAAAACAGTCAGCATAAAGCTGGTGAGTTCACAGGTTTAGACACGTAAAAATTGAGTTGTTTCATTCGACCACAAGGTTTCAAAATGTGACTATTGTTCTCAAAAACAATATCATGAGTTGTGTATATCAATTATTACCATGAGCTCCCATAACCGAACTCGACATGATTGAATTGCCCCATCCTAATGTTCTATCGCAAAACATTGTATTGAGATGAATATCGTGCACCCGATCTGACCTACAATCAAAGTTAGCGCTACTAACTACGGGTGGGGTTTGTCACTCCCGAATAGTACTATTCCCAATAATTCACGTTCACCCACAATTAACGGTTATAGAATAGGGGACTTAAAACGATAAAAGTAACTCATGTAATAACGTGTTGAACCAAAACCACTTGTGTCAATGAAACGGTTACAAGCATGATTTCTCCCCCTGTGAGTTAGTAAAACATTATAAAAATAGGGGCCGTGAAACTCACTGTAAAGGTGGATCCCTGATCCTGAGAGTGTGAATGTTGTCTTGTGTTGTAATCACTAGCCGGTTCCTACAACATTCGAGATTCATGTTGATTGTGTGAACTTATAAGATTTGGTATTGTTTTGTGTTCTTGTTATATATTCTTTGTATTTTTATGTTGCCAGATTTGTCGTAGTAAAACATGTCTCACACTTGCAAAACTAGTTATAATATCTCAAAAAAATATAATTTATTATTTTCGAAAATTACGACATGATAACAGAGTATTTTTGAAGAATATCCATTTTTGTTTATCAATATCCAAAGATTTGCAATATTATAATTCAATAATAATCATTTAAAATAGCTATATCTATATATATGTGTGTGTGTATTTATATGAGTTAATATTTTATTTTCTTGACAAATATATAAAAAAAAGATATGTCATTTTTATAATTTTCGTTTTTAGACAGATTATGTTTCTCATTTTGGGGTGAACTTTTTAAATAGCAAACGTTTTTCAAAAATTATGAGATTTCCCAGTTACACATTTTAATATGTTCCTAACAACTTTCGTTCAGAAAAGTTTTTGTGATTTGGCTTAGAAATTGGCCGAAACAGCCATCCAAGTCAGAAGGTCCGAATTTGCGCACCGATTTTGTAGATGCTGTTTCGTAAATCATTTGGTTGAGTTAGAAAATTTATAAGTAGTCATTGGAAAGTTAACTCTACGAGCGTAATCATAGAGTTTGATTTAGCTTCGTTTTAAGTTGTTACGATCAAGTTATAGTCTCTTGAAATTAAGACAGATTCTGTCCCAAAACCAGAATGTTGTTTCTGTGTATATAAAATTTTAAACTAAACGTTTGAGAGTGTGTTTCACCTTAGCAAGCAAGGAGAAGGATGTAAGAAGTTAGCTTTTCGCATTTGCTGTTGACGTGATTATGTGACAACTGAGTGATGGTGGTATGATGAGTGTCAACGGTGTGGCTTCGTTCCAGTTATCATAACAAGAGTAGAGAGGAGATGGGTGATGAGGGTGACTCCTGGGTGGTGATGTATCTTGGTTTTGACAGCCAAAGGGTTGTTCGAGTGTAGAGGATGGGGAATAAAGAGAGTTTGATAGGTTTAGGTGGTGAGATTGAGTTTGAAGTGGGTCTTGGAAACCTCCTAGTCTCCCTTTTATAATGATTTTGGGTTATGGCTTCTTAATTAAATATACAAGTATGGATAAGATTGAGTATTGATATAATCTTAGTCTTGAGTATGGTGCAGTGGTTGGTTGGTGTTGACAGAAGAATGGGGGAGTGGTTTGTAGATTGATTGTCATCACCTTTATTTATTTATTTTTTTTTGATGGCGTGAATGTTTATTTATCGTACAAAAGAAAGATGTGTCATGAAGATTTTCTTCATTATTGTCATTTTATTTTTTTTATTTATTAATTTGTTTGTACTGTCGACTATTTCTAAAAAGAAAAGAAAGATTTGTTTTCTTTATTTGGTTTAAATTGCCATCATAAAATGTGTATATATATACACATCTATACACTTACATACATGTACTTTTGTTTTGATTTTTGGATGATGATATGTGAGAGTTAGTTAAATGAAAATATAAAGGTTGTGCATAGGAGTATAATTGGGTTTCTAAAATAGATATATATATTCATTCGACTATGTTTTTAAGACCCAATATTTGTGATATTAAACAACAAAAATTTAAATTATAACATCGATGTTTTAAGTTTTGAGATTGGATTGTGAACCAATTAACTTAAACTAAATATATAACATTATTATATAATTAAATATATATATATATATATATATGTATATATATTTAACTTGTTGGATTTCGTTGATTGTAAATGAGTCTAACATATCTACATAAATTTAAAGCTTCGGTCGAGATTAAAACCTGAAAAATTTATGGATATCACATTATGTATGAAAAATCCCTCAAAACAAAAACTTGTATTAAATAATCCCTCAAAACCTATGTTCAGCTTTTACTATAGATACTCCTATAATTTTAAATAAAAAAACATTAAATTTAATGAAAGAACAATTAGAAACTTTAGAAAAATTACAAAATTTAAGTTTAAATACTATAAGAGATAGAGATGAATCTGATAATACAGACTCCTCTTATGAAGAATTTTAAAACCAGATACAAGGAATTAGTATCCTAAACCAACTCCTCCTGATATACAATTTGAAGAAGGCAGTAATAGAGTTTGTACTGCATATGATGGTTGTAACACCCCGACCGACGGCGGAATCATCGGGATGCCACGAGGGATGTGTAGATTGTTCAAAAGCTCATGGGCATCTAAATCATATCATCATATATCATTTAATCAACCACAATAATTACACAAAAATCATGTTCATCATGAATCAATTACATCAAATACACAAAAGATTTAGTTAAACTAACTAAACTCTAATCGCCAGAAATTTAGTTAATTAACTAAGTCCAAGAATCCTATATGATGATGATGTCCAAAATAGAAGAGATCATCCTCTTCATCCTACTTGTCTCCATCACCTGAAACATGTAAGAAAATCAAGTGTCAACTACAAAAGTAGTTGGTGAGTAATCATAAGTTTTTATATTTAAAAATGTTTTAGTAAAATGCGTTTGAAAGTTTATGCTTAAAATGGTTTTATAAAATGCTTTGTTTAAAACGGGTATAAAACTTATGATCTTCTTGAGAAACTCCATATGAATACCTGTATGAGATAATCCAACACACATCCATCAATTCAACAGCCAAACACATACACAATCACATAACCACATAACCAAATCAATAATAGCCAATCACAAATAATCATAATCAAATATAGGCAATCAATCCACAACAAATCAACCAAACTCAATCAATCATATTCTCAATCAATGTTCGTGACTATACATGATTCCTTATGTATTTAACATAAGTTAGATACATGAATCATGGAGTGGTCGCTAACCACGTGACAATACATGAAGTCAAAGCAATTAACCGAAGTCAAGAGCAATACTTCACGGATGTGGAAATCATCCACGTGACAATACATGAAGTCAAAACAATTAACCGAAGTTAAGAGTAATGATTCACGGATGTGGAACTCATCCACGTGACAATACATGTAATCTTTGTTATTGACCTAAGTCAATAACAATGTTTACACGGATATAAGATAATAAAAGAAAATCCATAATAATCAATAAATTTTAAGTTGTAATTATCATATTGATAAACATGTATAAACCTTATGTTATCAAAATAATAATTAATCTGGTATACATGTTTCACCTCCGAGTTTTAAAACAAAACAGTTTAAAGAAAGGGAGGTTATGAGAACTCACCTGTAGTCTTTAGATTCAATGTTTTAGAGTATGCGCGCTCTCGTACGTGAAATCCCAAAACAACTCAATGGTCGAATCAACAATCTGTGTTTATCATATGTTCGCATTCATGAGTTAAAGTATGACATTATCATTAGATGGTTACATTAGTTTAGCTTTAACACTCTTAAGTATTCATCAACTTAGTTAACTCGATGTAAGTTAAGATGTAATACTTAAAATTCTATTTCTATTATCTCGTAAAGATAATTCAACTTCATTAGTGTTAATTGTCTTATGTTGATGATAACCTTTTTAAATTAAGGTGTTAAGGTTATGTAAGTTATAAAGTTTTATCCTTTATACACATATACCGCTCATTCATAGTTGCATGCATGCATGTTCACCTATTAGCACCACAATTTAAGTTATTACAACTTCATTTAAAACGTAAGGAGTTTACATTTAGTATTTAGAACCGCATTTTCCATTGTACGTATGATATCATGAATACACTTATGTTTTTAGAACAAAGGTGGTGGCCATGTGTGTTCATGCATGCATGGTTGTGTATACCTATATATGTACGTAATTCATGTTCCTTACTTCTCCTAAACTCTCAATTAAACCAAAACTATGTCGAATCCCCTTTTTGGGCAGCGAACCTTTGGCAATCCAGCCAAGGTTCGGCTCATTTCAGCCCAAGGGTTCGTAGGTGAAGGGTTTAGGCGACCAAATTGAGGGTTCGGCTAATGTGAGCATACATGGTTCGGCTAGGACAAGGCTCCAGGGTTCGGTCCATGTTGTGTGATGGCCAAGGGTTCGCTGGAATCATTAAGTTCAGTAAGGTTCGACAGCCACGTGGGTTAGGGTTCGCCAGTAGGAAAAGAGGGTTCGGTGGCCCTAGGGTTCGCCACCCTAGGGTTCGGTTCCTCTATGGTTCGCCCAGCAAGGTTCACGAGGAGGGTTCGCTGGATCTGTGTGGGTTCGTGACAACTCATAGTTCGGCCAACAAAAGGCAGAATGGTTCGTGTAGTAGCTGCTAGGGTTCGCCGAGGTTAGGGTTCGGCACTTGGGGTTGTAACAGGTTCGCCGACCTGTGCTCTCTACCCACGACCGAACCACTTCAGCACCTGCGTCCTCATCGGTTTTTCTGCATTTTCACAATTACACATAGCTCCTACATGTTGCTACCAACTCGTTTAAAGTTTCTACAAGGCCTTGAACTCGATTATAACATTACAACTCAAAATTATTAGGTTATATGATGGTTAACCCGATTAGGGTTTTCAAACACAAAAACCGAAAAGAAATCTGATTTCTTACCTTCAAATCGTGATGAACAGTTGGATTTCTTGGTATCCTCTTGTTCCCCTCAATCACCCGAACGCGTAGCCGCAAGAATCACGCAAATCCGTCAAGTAACGAAGGAGATATCTTAGAGAGAAGTTAGAGAGAGAAAGGGAGCTCGTGAATGTGTGTTTAGAGAGAGAGAGTCTCTTGCAAAAATGAAGAAGAAGAGAAAAGAAATGGGTTTTATAACCCGGTCGATCCGCGCGTGCTCGGTCTCGTTTTTATCGCGATAAAAATAATGAAATGCTCGGTTTTTAACGTAACCCCATTCAAAACAATAAATCATTTTAAATAAATTAGTTTTGTTTAATTGAAATAAGTTTTAATTAAATTATTTCGTAAACCGCTTTCGTTACAATACTGTTAAATAATTATTTGATAAATTAAATCATTTCGATTTAATTTAGGTTGTGATTCCTAATAAATATTTTTAGTTTTAATTTATTAAATTAATCTCGTTCGATATTATTTAATTTATCTCGTCGAAACGCGTTACTCGCGTACGTATTCGTAAAGATCGTCACCTTTGCGAATCCGACGCTCGTATCGTATTTCGATTTAATTTACAATTTATGGAACATCATTTCAGAATATTATTCTTAATAATTATATTCGTGTGAATCGTCATCCACTCGAATACATTTATTAAGTTAACATTTCTGAATTAATATTCGCGTTTAAGTAATGTTCGTAACCTCACTTCGCGTAATTAATTCTCATTATTTATTAACTTTAATATTATCATTCCCAAACCAAAACCCACTAAACTCTAATCACTGACACATCCATGATAGACCGAAATATGCATATATATAGGGCATATGTAAGGGTCAGTCGCAACTGCCCTAGCCACCGTCCCACCGCTATTTCGATAAACCATGTCCATGGGTCCTTGACTATGTTTAGCAACCAGACTCTAACAACTCTATCTCAAATCCCAAATCCATTCTCATTCCATAACAATATCCCATAATCAGTATGATCATCTGCGATAAACACTCTGGTTCTGTTTAGTTAATTTACACTAAACTTCCCATGGTTTACGCGTATAATATGTGCTATAATCATGTATACTAGCAATAGTGATAATATCAATAATGTCAATCAGAAATTTCATAATCATTAATAATCATAAATCTCCGGTCGTAACAGTACATTCGTACGGATGTACGGACGTACGGACAACCGAAAGTACAGAAATGTTACAGTCTCCCCTAGTTAAAGGAATTTCGTCCCGAAATTCAACTTGGAGTGACCGTAGTAAATAAATGTGGGTACTTAAGCTTCATCTGATCTTCCCGCTCCCATGTGAATTCTGGACCCCGCTTCGATTCCCAACGTACTTTGACAATTGGAATTCTACTGCGCTTGAGCTGTTTAATCTCCCGATCCATTATCTCCACTGGTTTTTCAACAAAGTGCATGGTATCATCGATGCGGATGTCATCGAGTGGCACCTGAAGATCCTGATCAGCTAAGCACTTCCTCAGATTGGACACGTGGAACGTTGGATGCACATTACTAAGTTCAGGAGGAAGTTCCAATTTGTAAGCAACCTTCCCAATCCGTTCGAGGATCTTAAAAGGGCCAACATAGCGTGGAGCAAGCTTCCCCTTCTTTCCAAATCGAACAACGCCCTTCCAAGGCGATACTTTGAGCAATACCCTATCTCCCACTTCAAATTCTAAAGGTTTTCTTCGTTTATCCGCATAACTCTTCTGTCGACTACGAGCAGCTAACAGATTGTCGCGGATCTGGCGGATCTTGTCAGTCGTTTCCTGAATAATCTCGGGACCAGTGATCTGCGAATCGCCGACCTCAGTCCAACAAATAGGTGACCGACATTTCCTGCCATAAAGAGCTTCGAACGGCGCCATACCAATGCTCGCGTGATAACTATTGTTATACGAGAACTCAACCAATGGTAGATGGCTATCCCAATTGCCACCAAAATCGATGACACAAGCTCTTAACATATCTTCCAATGTCTGAATTGTTCGCTCCGTCTGACCATCCGTTTGAGGATGATAAGCAGTGCTAAGATCCAGTCTTGTTCCAAACGCTTCATGAAGTGATTCCCAAAATCGTGCCGTGAAACGAGCATCACGGTCCGATATTATGCTTAAGGGAATACCATGTCGGCTAATGATTTCATCAATGTAGATACGAGCTAACTTCCGCACAGGGTACGTTTCGCGTATCGGTAAGAAATGAGCCGACTTGGTTAATCTATCAACAATCACCCAAATGCTATCTTTACCGTTCGTGGTGCGTGGGAGTTTAGTAATGAAATCCATGGAGATATTCTCCCACTTCCACATCGGTATCTCTGGTTGTAATAACAATCCTGAAGGTCGCTGATGTTCGGCCTTGACTTTGGCGCAGTTAAGGCACTTAGACACATACTCAGCAATATCCTTCTTCATTCCAGGCCACCAGTACAAACCCCGAAGGTCTTGGTACATCTTATCAGAGCCCGGATGGATTGAGTAACGAGACTTATGAGCTTCATCCATAATCAGCATCCTTAGATCACCCCTGTTCGGTATCCACAACCGATTCAAATAATATATCAACCCGTCATCCTTAGTTTCCAACAAGATTTCAGCCCCGCAAGACATCTCATTTTTCAAGTTATCCTGAGCTAATGAGAGTTGTTGGGCTGTGAGAACATCATTACGGAGGTTAGTGTGCACTCGAACACTATGAATTTGAACTTGACTTTTGCGACTAAGCGCATCTGCTACTACATTCGCTTTCCCAGGATGATAGCGAATTTCACAGTCATAATCGTTCAACAGTTCGACCCATCTCCGTTGTCTCATATTGAGCTCTTTCTGATTCAGAATATGTTGCAAGCTTTTATGATCAGTGAAGATTACACACTTCGTGCCATAAAGATAATGTCTCCATATCTTCAAAGCAAACACTACTGCACCGAGCTCCAAATCGTGTGTAGTGTAGTTCTTCTCATGAATCTTTAATTGTCTTGATGCATAGGCCACAACCTTTCCCCGTTGCATGAGAACACAACCGAGACCTAGGTTGGATGCATCACAATAGACTACAAAATCATCATTTCCATCAGGCAATGTCAAGACAGGAGCATCACAAAGTTTCTGCTTCAGAGTCTGAAACGCCTCTTCTTGCTTCGGTCCCCACTCATATGGCCTATTCTTCTGAGTCAAAGCAGTGAGAGGGACAGCAATCCTGGAGAAGTTCGATATGAATCGCCGATAATAACCGGCAAGTCCAAGAAACGATCGAATCTCCGTTGGTGTCTTCGGTGTACTCCAATTCTTCACAGCATCAATCTTTGCAGGGTCCACGTGAACACCATTTGCATTGACTATGTGTCCCAAGAATTGAACTTCCTTAAGCCAGAATTCACATTTAGAGAATTTGGCATACAGTCGTTCTTCTCTTAGGATCTCCAGAACCAACTTAAGGTGTTTCTCGTGTTCTTCCTTAGTCTTTGAGTAAATTAGAATGTCATCAATGAATACAATCACAAATTTATCCAAGTATGGCCTGCAAACCCGGTTCATGAGGTCCATGAAAACCGCAGGTGCGTTGGTAAGGCCGAAGGGCATTACCAGAAATTCATAGTGGCCATATCTTGTTCTGAAAGCAGTCTTGGGAATATCATCATCATGTACGCGAAGCTGATGATACCCAGACCTAAGATCGATCTTTGAAAACCATGCCGAGCCCTGAAGCTGATCGAAAAGGTCATCGATACGCGGCAGTGGATATCGATTCTTAATGGTGAGTTTGTTCAATTCACGGTAATCGATGCACATTCGGAATGACCCGTCCTTTTTCTTGACAAACAAGACCGGTGCACCCCATGGTGAATGGCTCGGACGAATGAATCCTTTATCGGTAAGTTCTTGCAACTGGCTCGCCAACTCTTGCAACTCCGAAGGCGCAAGTCTGTAGGGAGCTTTGGCTACTGGGTTCGCACCAGGTACTAAGTCAATCCGGAACTCAACTTGGCGTTCTGGTGGAAGACCCGGCAAATCATCTGGAAATACTTCTGGAAAATCTCGTATCACCGGAACATCTTCAATTCTATTCTCTTTCTCTTTCTTCTCCACAATGTGTGCTAAGAAGGCTATACATTTCTTTCTAAGGTACTTGTGTGCTTTAGTGCAAGACATCAGCTTAAGACCTTTACTAGCAGTTTCTCCAAATATTCTCAAAGTCTCACCCGAAGGTAAAGGAATACGAATATATTTCTCATGACAAACAATCTCCGCTCTGTGGGTGGCTAACCAGTCCATGCCTATGATAACATCAAAGCTACCAAGATGCATAGGTATAAGATCAATTGGGAAAACGTGATCATTTAAGTTCACCGTACATCCAACTATAATAGTGTCAATATCAATAGTGTTCCCGTCAGCCACTTCCACGTTAAACGGTTTATCTAAGTATGTACGTGTTCTACCAAGCAAGCATTCAAAATCATATGAAACAAAACTCCTATCGGCACCAGAATCAAACAAGACAGATGCATAAGAGTTGTTGATCAGAAATGTACCGTTGACCACGTCCTGATTGGCTTGAGCAGCTGGAGCATTCAGTTGGAAAGCCCGGCCTCTTGCCACCCTCTGATTGTTCCCGATCAACTTTGGGCATTGATTCCTGAAATGACCCACCTCACCACACTCATAACAGGCTCTTGCCTGCGCCTGAGGTACCTGGCGAACGGGTACAGCTGGAATAGGTTGTGCAGGAGGAGCTGGCAATGCAAGCGGTGCATGCTGCATCCTTTGTGCTTGCAGTGCACTCCGACAAACATTAGCAAAGTGACCAAACTTGCCGCAGTTGTTGCAGACGCGACATGGCAAATTTGGTGCATGATGATAACGGCAGGTGTTACACTGAGGAGTGTTCCCAGTGAAATTCCTAGCAGTTGAATTGTTTGATGATTGCTGCGCAGACTTAGCAGCAGGAGCAGTGACCATGAAGTTTCTGGTCTTTCTCTTCTTGTTGCTGCTTTTGGATGAACTAGCAGCTTCAGACTTGACTTCAGCTTTGACTTCCTTTGCAGTAGTCTTGGTGTCAGTCTTCTTGTAACCTTTCCTAGTAAGTGTTCCATTCCTCACATGATTGTCAGTAAGAGTTGCAGATAATCGGATCGCAGCCTCAAGTGTTTTGGGATTGCTCCCGTAGACTGTATCCTGAATCTGCACCGGCAGCCCGCCGATATACTTCTCAATCGCCCTCTCCAAGGGTGTCACCATATGAGGCACTAGCAGACTATACTCATGGAATTGAGTATTGTAGATGACGTTCTCGCCACTATCTTGTTTGAGTTCCCAGAACTCAGTCTCCAGTTTCCTCATCTCGCTTCTAGGACAGAATTCAGTGGTCATCAGATTCTTGACCTCTGTCCATGTCAGTGCTAAGGCAGCATCCAATCCCCTAGTTCGCTTTTCCCCGTTCCACCAAGTCAGTGCTCTCTTTTGGAAAACACTGGTGGCATAGCGAACTTTCAGATTTTCAGGGCATTCGCTGTTGATGAAGGTGTTCTCCATACTCTCGAACCACTGCAGCAGACCAGTGGCTGATTCAGCACCCGTAAATTTCAGGGGATTGCAGGAATTGAAGTGTTTGAATGTGCAAGTTGTCTGGTTTGCACCACCTCGATTCTGATTAATGTTCTGGTTAGCCTGAGTCAGTTGGCTCACCAATCCAGAAATAAGTGTAGCTAACTCTTGTATGCCGGAGTTGGCATTACTGTTGTTAGCTTCCCCATTGTTCGAGTCATCTTCGTTGTGACGGCGAGGTGGCATGTTTCTGAAGGAAATAGAAACATGTTACTACCGTTTACAACGTAAGTCATACAAACAATGGTCAATTGAGTTTATTTTAAACAGTTAGGATTACATATAGGAACTATATTTATTTCCTATCTGTTATTTAAACTCATAATGTCTATAAATTTGCCTATTATCATTCTAAGTGTCCTAGTTGGTCATAACTAGTGTTAGCTAACTATTTCCTAGATCCTATACGTTCTTCACTCTATACTAACACTGACAACCTCCCAATGCAATGCAACAAGCTTATATATAGGGCATATGCAGAGGTAGATCGCAATCTCCCCTACACCGTCCCACCACCGTTCCATTGCACCACGATTATGCCCTTGCTAGTGTGTAGAGTGTGTCATGTACTTCACCACAAATCTCACTTCACACACCTTATCCTTAGTAGGATAATTTTGAGTGAAGTGATCTCTAGTTCCCTTGGACAATTAGGTTTACCTAATGTCTAAGTTCACCTGACATGTAGGCTTGCCTATTTCTAAGTTCACCTAATGTCTAAGTTCACCTGACATTAAGTTTCCCCCAATTGTCTAAGTTCACTAAAATCCATATCAATTCCAATGTCAATAATCATCATTAAGGGTTCATATCATCACGAAGTGCTCTTATTGTCACTAAGCGTTCATATCCTCCCTATAGTTTATTCTCATCAAGTGTCCATACCATCACTAAGTGTTAGTATCATCACTATGCGTTTATATTATCATCAAGTGTCTATACCATCACCCAAGTCCATATCACATCACTAATCGCTCATTATCGTTCATTAATCCTATGCACCCTACGTGTCCAATCCGTATGTTTTTATAAGGGAATTTATAAGTGTTTATCAAGTGTGATCATCCAAAGTGTCAATCCAAACCAACCTTAACCATCAACATCCATCTCACAATAATTCCTAGTAATATCCTAAGTTCCTGACACTGACAGACTCCCAATATACTACAAATGGTATATGTATAGGGCATATGTAGGGGTAGATCGCAATCTCCCCTACACCGTCCCACCACCTTTGTAGTATACTACGAGTGTGTCCTTGTCTGGGGTTTATAGCTCAAACAAATATTTCCTAAGGCAAGCAATTCATAAACAATTAAGTTCCTAAGCAAATAATTTCCCAAACGGGTAGTTCCCACATTCTTCAATACTGACATCCACCTAATGTACCGTAAATGGTATATATATAGGGCATATGTAAGGGTCAGTCGCAACTGCCCTAGCCAACGTCCCACCACCTTTACGATACACCACGTGCATGTCCTTATCGAATCATTAGGGCACACGTAAGCAAGAAATTTATAATCAGCATATTTATATCGGATGTATAACAGGGTTTCAATTAACATGTAATAAACACATAAGCATGAAATCCTGAATATACTAACTAGTGTATGAATTTAATTCATACTAGGGTATCCTATGGTTATAGACTAGGTCAACCATTTCTAGTAACCTAATTCCCTATAACCCAGGCTCTGATACCAATCTGTAACACCCCGACCGACGGCGGAATCATCGGGATGCCACGAGGGATGTGTAGATTGTTCAAAAGCTCATGGGCATCTAAATCATATCATCATATATCATTTAATCAACCACAATAATTACACAAAAATCATGTTCATCATGAATCAATTACATCAAATACACAAAAGATTTAGTTAAACTAACTAAACTCTAATCGCCAGAAATTTAGTTAATTAACTAAGTCCAAGAATCCTATATGATGATGATGTCCAAAATAGAAGAGATCATCCTCTTCATCCTACTTGTCTCCATCACCTGAAACATGTAAGAAAATCAAGTGTCAACTACAAAAGTAGTTGGTGAGTAATCATAAGTTTTTATATTTAAAAATGTTTTAGTAAAATGCGTTTGAAAGTTTATGCTTAAAATGGTTTTATAAAATGCTTTGTTTAAAACGGGTATAAAACTTATGATCTTCTTGAGAAACTCCATATGAATACCTGTATGAGATAATCCAACACACATCCATCAATTCAACAGCCAAACACATACACAATCACATAACCACATAACCAAATCAATAATAGCCAATCACAAATAATCATAATCAAATATAGGCAATCAATCCACAACAAATCAACCAAACTCAATCAATCATATTCTCAATCAATGTTCGTGACTATACATGATTCCTTATGTATTTAACATAAGTTAGATACATGAATCATGGAGTGGTCGCTAACCACGTGACAATACATGAAGTCAAAGCAATTAACCGAAGTCAAGAGCAATACTTCACGGATGTGGAAATCATCCACGTGACAATACATGAAGTCAAAACAATTAACCGAAGTTAAGAGTAATGATTCACGGATGTGGAACTCATCCACGTGACAATACATGTAATCTTTGTTATTGACCTAAGTCAATAACAATGTTTACACGGATATAAGATAATAAAAGAAAATCCATAATAATCAATAAATTTTAAGTTGTAATTATCATATTGATAAACATGTATAAACCTTATGTTATCAAAATAATAATTAATCTGGTATACATGTTTCACCTCCGAGTTTTAAAACAAAACAGTTTAAAGAAAGGGAGGTTATGAGAACTCACCTGTAGTCTTTAGATTCAATGTTTTAGAGTATGCGCGCTCTCGTACGTGAAATCCCAAAACAACTCAATGGTCGAATCAACAATCTGTGTTTATCATATGTTCGCATTCATGAGTTAAAGTATGACATTATCATTAGATGGTTACATTAGTTTAGCTTTAACACTCTTAAGTATTCATCAACTTAGTTAACTCGATGTAAGTTAAGATGTAATACTTAAAATTCTATTTCTATTATCTCGTAAAGATAATTCAACTTCATTAGTGTTAATTGTCTTATGTTGATGATAACCTTTTTAAATTAAGGTGTTAAGGTTATGTAAGTTATAAAGTTTTATCCTTTATACACATATACCGCTCATTCATAGTTGCATGCATGCATGTTCACCTATTAGCACCACAATTTAAGTTATTACAACTTCATTTAAAACGTAAGGAGTTTACATTTAGTATTTAGAACCGCATTTTCCATTGTACGTATGATATCATGAATACACTTATGTTTTTAGAACAAAGGTGGTGGCCATGTGTGTTCATGCATGCATGGTTGTGTATACCTATATATGTACGTAATTCATGTTCCTTACTTCTCCTAAACTCTCAATTAAACCAAAACTATGTCGAATCCCCTTTTTGGGCAGCGAACCTTTGGCAATCCAGCCAAGGTTCGGCTCATTTCAGCCCAAGGGTTCGTAGGTGAAGGGTTTAGGCGACCAAATTGAGGGTTCGGCTAATGTGAGCATACATGGTTCGGCTAGGACAAGGCTCCAGGGTTCGGTCCATGTTGTGTGATGGCCAAGGGTTCGCTGGAATCATTAAGTTCAGTAAGGTTCGACAGCCACGTGGGTTAGGGTTCGCCAGTAGGAAAAGAGGGTTCGGTGGCCCTAGGGTTCGCCACCCTAGGGTTCGGTTCCTCTATGGTTCGCCCAGCAAGGTTCACGAGGAGGGTTCGCTGGATCTGTGTGGGTTCGTGACAACTCATAGTTCGGCCAACAAAAGGCAGAATGGTTCGTGTAGTAGCTGCTAGGGTTCGCCGAGGTTAGGGTTCGGCACTTGGGGTTGTAACAGGTTCGCCGACCTGTGCTCTCTACCCACGACCGAACCACTTCAGCACCTGCGTCCTCATCGGTTTTTCTGCATTTTCACAATTACACATAGCTCCTACATGTTGCTACCAACTCGTTTAAAGTTTCTACAAGGCCTTGAACTCGATTATAACATTACAACTCAAAATTATTAGGTTATATGATGGTTAACCCGATTAGGGTTTTCAAACACAAAAACCGAAAAGAAATCTGATTTCTTACCTTCAAATCGTGATGAACAGTTGGATTTCTTGGTATCCTCTTGTTCCCCTCAATCACCCGAATGCGTAGCCGCAAGAATCACGCAAATCCGTCAAGTAACGAAGGAGATATCTTAGAGAGAAGTTAGAGAGAGAAAGGGAGCTCGTGAATGTGTGTTTAGAGAGAGAGAGTCTCTTGCAAAAATGAAGAAGAAGAGAAAAGAAATGGGTTTTATAACCCGGTCGATCCGCGCGTGCTCGGTCTCGTTTTTATCGCGATAAAAATAATGAAATGCTCGGTTTTTAACGTAACCCCATTCAAAACAATAAATCATTTTAAATAAATTAGTTTTGTTTAATTGAAATAAGTTTTAATTAAATTATTTCGTAAACCGCTTTCGTTACAATACTGTTAAATAATTATTTGATAAATTAAATCATTTCGATTTAATTTAGGTTGTGATTCCTAATAAATATTTTTAGTTTTAATTTATTAAATTAATCTCGTTCGATATTATTTAATTTATCTCGTCGAAACGCGTTACTCGCGTACGTATTCGTAAAGATCGTCACCTTTGCGAATCCGACGCTCGTATCGTATTTCGATTTAATTTACAATTTATGGAACATCATTTCAGAATATTATTCTTAATAATTATATTCGTGTGAATCGTCATCCACTCGAATACATTTATTAAGTTAACATTTCTGAATTAATATTCGCGTTTAAGTAATGTTCGTAACCTCACTTCGCGTAATTAATTCTCATTATTTATTAACTTTAATATTATCATTCCCAAACCAAAACCCACTAAACTCTAATCACTGACACATCCATGATAGACCGAAATATGCATATATATAGGGCATATGTAAGGGTCAGTCGCAACTGCCCTAGCCACCGTCCCACCGCTATTTCGATAAACCATGTCCATGGGTCCTTGACTATGTTTAGCAACCAGACTCTAACAACTCTATCTCAAATCCCAAATCCATTCTCATTCCATAACAATATCCCATAATCAGTATGATCATCTGCGATAAACACTCTGGTTCTGTTTAGTTAATTTACACTAAACTTCCCATGGTTTACGCGTATAATATGTGCTATAATCATGTATACTAGCAATAGTGATAATATCAATAATGTCAATCAGAAATTTCATAATCATTAATAATCATAAATCTCCGGTCGTAACAGTACATTCGTACGGATGTACGGACGTACGGACAACCGAAAGTACAGAAATGTTACAATGGTAAATCTATATATGAATGGAATATTGACGGCCAATCTGAATTTCAAATTCTAACTATATTACAAGAAATGACTATGGCATCTAATGCTTATAAACAAGTAGGAAATAACGAAACACAAATATTTAAAATGATTGTTTCCGGTTTTTCTGGAAATTTAAAAGGATGGTGGGATAATTATATAACAGATTTTGATAAACAATATATTACAAATGCAAAAAAGATAAAAATAGAAAATGGTATACAAGTTCAAACTGAAGAAACATATATAATAAATACACTTATATTTGCTATTATAAAAAATTTTATAGGAAATCCTTCAGATTACCAAGAAAGGAATTCTTTAATACTATTAAATCTCACATGTAGAAAATTACAAGATTTTAGATGGTATAAAGATGTTTTTATATCCAAAGTCATGATGAGAAAGATTGTAGACAATCATATTAGAAAGAAAGATTTATTGCAGGATTACCAAAATTATTTGCTGAAAAAATTAGAGAAAAAATTAAAAGAGAAAATAATAATATACCATACGATGATTTAACATATGGACAAATAATAAATCATATAAATCAAGAAGGTTTAAAAATATGTAATGATTTAAAATTAAAACAAAAAATGAAAAGAGATGATATTAGTAGTAAAAATGAATTAGGAAATTTTTGTGAACAATATGGCTTTGAAAAAATAAAATTACCAAGCACTTCTAAAAGAAAAAATAATTATATAAAAAGAAAAAATTTTAGAAAAAATTTTAAGAATAGAAAAAATAAAAATGAAGAAAAAAAATATTATAAAAAAGATAAAAGGAAAAAGTTTTATAAAAAACAAAGTATAACTTGTTATACTTGCGGTAAAAAAGGACGTACCTCAAAAAACTGTTATTCAAAAAGAAAAATAAATGAATTAAATATATCAGATGAATTAAAAGAACAAATAAATAAAATTTTAGATACTGAAATAAGTGATGAAGAACTTTTAGATTATGATAGTAATGACTTAAATTATATATCTGATAGTAATAGTAATAGTATTAATAATGAAGAATGTGAATGTATTGGTCCATGCTTATGTAATATTGGATCAATAAATATGATAAATGAGGAAGAAAATTTAATATTATTAAAACTATTAGAAGAAACTGAAGATTTAAATTTGAAACAATTATATTTAGAAAAATTAAAAGAAAATTTTAATAAAAAATCAACAATAGAAGAAAATACTGAAATATATAATCTAGAAGAAATTTATAAAAAATTTAAGAAAACTGAAAAACCAATTACTATGCAAGAATTACAAGAAGAATTAAAAAAATATAAAAGAAGATATTAAAATAATTAAATTACAAATCAAAAATATTGAAAAGGAAAAAATTAAAATACATGAAACCAATAAAAATAATAGTAAGGTTAATAAAATAAATATATTAAAAGAATTAAATTATCAAAAATGGTATACTAAATTAAATATAATTGTTAGTAATGAATTCAGGATAACATTAACAGCTTTGATTGATAGTGGAGCTGATACGAATTGTATCCAAGAAGGAATTATACCTACTCAATATTATGAGAAAACTTCATATAGATTATCCACGACTAGTGGATCAAGGCTTATAATAAATTATAAATTATCAGATGTTCATATATGTAAAGATAACTATTGCTATAAAACTCAATTAATATTAGTAAAAAACTTGACATCACAAATTATATTAGGAACACCTTTTATTACTCAACTATATCCAATAACTATAAATAGTAATGGGATAAGCACTAAAGTTTTAAATAAAGAAATCATATTTGAATTTGCTGAACCAGTTTTATCTAAACAAATAAATATAATAAATCTAAAAGAAAAACAAAAGGAATTCATAATAAATGAAATAAAAAGTGAAAGAATAAAAGAGCAATTAAAAGATAAAACTAATGTTATTAAAATTAAAAGTATTGAAGAAAAATTCATAAAGAATGTATGTTCTAATATACCTAATGCCTTTTGGCAAAGAAAACAACATATTTTAAATTTACCATATATAAAAGATTTTGATGAAAAAGATATACCAACAAAATCTAAATCTATACATATGAATCAAGAGTTAGAAGAACATTGTAAGAAAGAAATAAAGGATTTATTAGATAAAAATTAATTAGATCTTCTAAGTCTCCTTGGTCATGCTCTGCATTTTATGTAAATAATAGCGCTGAGATAGAAAGGGGTGCTCCAAGATTAGTAATAAATTATAAACCCTTAAATAAAGTTTTAGAATGGATAAGATATCATATACCAAATAAGAGAGACTTATTAAAAAAGGTATATGAAGCAAAGGTTTTCTCTAAGTTTGACATGAAATCAGGATTTTGGCAAATCCAAATTTCTGAAAAGGATAAATATAAAACAGGATTCAATGTTCCGTTTGGACATTATGAATGGAATGTAATGCCCTTTGGATTAAAAAATGCTCCTTCCGAATTTCAAAATATTATGAATGATATACTCATTCCTATAGGAAATTTTTCTATAGTTTATATTGATGATGTTCTAATTTATTCTAATTCTTTAGAGCAACATTTTAAGCATTTAAATATATTCTATGTGTGACTGTTGCACACGAGAATTACGTCATTAATGATGTGAGCACATTTGATCGTTATAGAAATCCGTGCTAATTTGGCAATTGAAATGACTACAGATCGATAATATGCGAGAAATAATGAATGTGGGCGAAAACCGTGTGCAAAACGGAGTCCTGGATTGACCGAAATCGAAAAACGAAGAAAAATTTCTAAGTATTGATCAACTGGACTCATCGCGGTACGCGATGGAGGGGTTGAGAGTCCTCCGCGGTACGCGATGAATGCAAAATATTTAAGATTCCTCCGCAAATCTTTGCGGTACGCGAAGCCCTTTTTGGCTTCTGGTCGCGGTACGCGACGAGTGAGGCGGTGGAATGATCTGATCTACTTCATCAGATTTCCATGTAGAAGAAGTTATTTTCTTCTTCTTCTCGCATCTGTTTCATTTTCAGACAACAATTACGCACAAATCACCATCAAAACTCAATTTTGAAGCCATCAGAAGCCGTGGATCGTACCAGAAATCATATATACAAGTTCTGATCGTTGTTTTAACCGCAGATATCCGTCAGATTAGGTAATGATCCGTTTTAACCTTCTAGTTTGATTTTGATTGATTAGATCTTGATTTTGAACGTAATGACATAGTTAGGATTGTTGATTATTGCCTAGATGATGGCTAGGATTGATTATAAACAAAGAACACGATGTTTTAACAGTTAAATCCTTGTTTTGATCCATTGTAATGCTCGGTTTGCATGAAACCATACCCATGATTATAATGGTTTAACCCATTTGATTATAACAATGTAGGTGATTAGTTGGATTAATCCTTGAAATGCAAGGTTAAATCCAAGTGTTTCAAACTAATCACAATCATTAACATACTCATTGGAACGATTATCTGATGTTTATGATAACAGTCAGATTAGTATGTTAAACTTGGTTATTACACCTATTCTGATGCTACATTGTGATATTTCATGATATTTGGGTAATCAATAACAAGGATTGATCATTCCTAAGCCATTAAATTATCTAGAAATTGTTACAGTATCATAATCAACAACATTAACTATTTGATTAATCCGATATTATTCTGATTAATCAAGAGTGTCATCAACCTTGTATTGGGAACCTAATGCAATGTAGGTTCCTACACTATCATACATTGTATGATATGATAACAAATTAATCAATTAAACATTTAATATCGGTTTGATGACTTACAAAGCAATGTCTTTGACATTGAACGTTCAGAAAGATCTAATCAGTAAACTAGAACATAAATAACTCATTAAATATAACTAAATGCAGAATCATCTCTTTGTTATCAGCTTCGAGATATTTTGCTACATTTATATCATCAGGTGAGTTACGTGCAACCCCCTTTTCTTTTTAATGTTTTATAAATATCGGGGTAACTCTGTAAATCCTTTTCTGAACATATGATATGCATCACTGTTATCTGTGTGATTTCATGTGACTTTTGTGTGATTTCATGGGATTTTGCCATTAGTATCTTTATCACAGTATCAAAAGACCTCATTTCATGAACTGTATCTAGTGAACCCGTGTGGGGCCGAATAGAAAACATTGATAGTACTATTGGCTGTCAACCCATTTGCCGGGAGCTTGCAACTCCCCTTGGTGTAAATGTTTGTTATCTGTTTCCAAAACTTCTTAATGTAAGTGATAAACATTAAGACAATGAGGCACCAAGATATTTACCGACGGGTAATATCTTCACAGAACAAGAACATATAAGTTCGAAAGGAACTAGATACGGGTCCCATGGTTATCTTGAACATAACATTTTGTGAACTTATATCACATATCATATTGTGAAACATGAATGTATGATCTCAGCAGGTTTGTGCTGACGTTTCAAACTCAAATCTTTTTGCAGGTAAACAGTAATCGCCGGTGAGGACACACTTTTGGAGTACTTGCACTTGAATAAATTAGTTTTGTAATTAAATAAACTTAGTTGTAGACTGTAATGTGGATGTGACAGTTGCGTACGAAGAATTCGGCATTAATGACGTGAGCACATTTGGTCGTGCTTGAAATCCACGAGGTTTTAGTAACTTTTGTTATTGGGGATTGATAGTATGTGAAAAATGATGAAAGTGGGCGAAAACCGCGCGCAAAACGGAGTTCGTATGCTCCCGGAATCGCGAAACGAAGTTTAAATCAAATATTGGAAGAAAAACGGGTCAGGCGGTACGCCTGACGTGGGTGCAGGGAGCCAGGCGATACGCCTGGCTGGCTATGTCGGCAAAAAAAAATGGTTTAAACGATCTGATCGCGTTGGAAGCCTCAAAACTCACCATTTTCGACCTCAAACACCACCAGACGAAAAAATATTAAGTTCTTATCATCCTAACACCATCATACTTCAAATCAAAGCCTTTTAAACATCCGGATCATCCCAGAAATCATATATACAAGTCCTGATCGTTGTTATACGCGCAGAAATTCGTCATATCAGGTAACGGTTCATTTTAACCTTCTAGTTTGATTTTGATTGATTAGATCTTGATTTTGAACGTAATGAGATAGTTAGGATTGTTGATTATTGCCTAGATGATGGCTAGGATTGATTATAAACGAAGAACACGAAGTTCTAACGGTTAAATCCTTGTTTTGATCCGTTGTGATGCCCGGTTTGCATGAAATCATACCTATGATTATAATGGTTTAAACCATTTGATTATGACAATGTAGGTGATTAGTTTGATTAATCTTTGAAATGCAAAAGTTAAATCCAAGTGTTTCAAACTAATCATAATCATTAACATACTCATTGGAATGATTATCTGATGTTTGTGATAACAGTCAGATTAGTATGTTAAATCTGGTTATTTCACCTATTCTGATGCTACATTGTGATATTTCATGATATTTGGGTAATCAATAATAAGGATTAATCACTCCTAAGCCATTAAACCATCTAGAAACTGTTTTAGCATTATAATCAACAACATTAACTATTTGGTTAATCTGAGATTATTCTGATTAATCTAGAGTGTCATCAACTTTGTGTTAGGAATCTAATGCAATGTAGGTTCCTACATTATCATACATTGTATGATATAACCTTACATTAATTAATTATATAATTAATATCGAGTTGATGATTTACTAAGCAATGTCTTTGACATTGAACGTTCATAAGGATCTAATCAGTAAACTAGAACATAAATAACTTATTAAAGATAACTAAATGCAGAATCATCTCTGAACTATCAGTTTGGTGATACACTGCTACCCTATTATCATCAGGTGAGTTTCGTACAACCCCTTTTATTTTTAATCTTTTTCAAACATCGGGGAACATTGTTGAACTGTTAATGAACATATGATATGTATCACTGATATCTGTGTGATTTCATGTGATTGTTGTGACTTTTGTGGGATTTCATGGGATTTTGGCCTGTAGACTGAACCCTATCATGACATTGAAAGTCCTCATTTTTGAACTGTATCTAGTGAACCCATGTGTGGCCGAGCAGAAAACATTGATAGTACTATTGGTTGACACCCCATTCGCTGGGAGGATTGCATCTCCCCTTGTGTGAATGTTTGTTATCTGTTTCCTGAACTTCTTAATGGTGTGATAGACATTAAGATAATGAGGCACTAAGATATGTACCGACGGGTAATATCTTGAGACAGACTAGACGTCCGAAAGGAACTAGATACAGGTCCCATGGTTATCCAGAACTGAACTTTTGAGAACGTGCTTATCATATCATGTTGTTTTAAATTGAACTGTCGATCTCACCAGCTTTGTGCTGACGTTTCAAACTCAAACCTTTTTGCAGGTAAGCAGGAATAGACGGTGAGGATGCACTTTGAGTTATTTGCACTTTAATAATAGTATTGTAATTAAATAAATATAGTTGTAATGTGGTTGTGATTGCGACACCCTGGTAATGTATTTACTTTAAGTTAATCTGTGTGCTTATGATATTGGTTCAAGTAAGTCACCCCTCACCTCGGAGACATCACCACTATGCTTCCGCAACCGATTCAGTGACGTCAGACCAGACACGAGGTGACGAGGGGTGGGGGTGTGACATTCCGCAACCGATTCAGTGACGTCAGACCAGACACGAGGTGACGAGGGGTGGGGGTGTGACAGGGTGGTATCAGAGCCACAGGTTATAGAGAATTAGGTTGACTTAGAAACCTAGACTATAACCATAGGCTCGTATAGTAACACAGAGAGCACCGAACATTAATATTGAACAAAACTTGTTTTGAATTAAGCCAGGATAATCAGGTGGTACAAACTCCAGTTATGAGTGGCCAGCATAACTGAAATTTGCAACACGTGTGCATTCTAGTTTGATTTAATTCAAGCAAAACACTAACAATAGTAATGACGAATAGTTGTGTTAAGATAGGAGGACGTCTCATATCATGTGTATGTTGAATTTTATTATTCAATATATTTCTTTCATGATACTGATTAGAGATTTTTATTGTACAGCGATGGCAGATCGAGGCGAACAGTATCAGCTAGCTCCTCATGATATGAGGGATGGTACTCCGAGCTCTAGCTCAGCACCGGATTCAGATTCTTCAGAGGCATCGACTGCAGCCTCACGAGCTCCATCTGTAGTGCCACAGGCACAACCAGCATTACCACATTTACCATTAGAGCCTAGACCAGTTACACCACCACCACCAGCACTCCCTATTATACCTAGTCCTCCTCACTCACCTCCGGTTGATCCCGTTGCGGATCGGATGCAGAGTATATCACCTTCTAGAGTACCCGTTTGGGACGGGTTGCGGCGTATGCGGGGTCAAGCCCGCAAGACCACAGGACTACCTCCCCGGAAGCAGCTGGCTCCCAGGGACGAGTTTCATGCCATACACGAGATGGGAGAATCCTCCCATCAGGCAGAGCTGAGAGCACAGTTGCAGCAAGTTACTCAGAACTTGCAGGGGACACAGCAGAGTCTACAGCAGTGTCAGGCTACGGTTGAGGATACACGTATGACTATATTAGATATCCTCACTTCTCACTTGACCCTGATGGATCAAGTGAAGGCGTTGGACACCGATACTCGAGCCTGGAGAACCGCGATGGATGATAGACTGAGGATGACATGGGGACAGATTATGCTTGCTGCATTTTGGCGGCAAGTGGCATGGATGACTGAGGGATGGAGTTGGGTGAAAGAGAGAGCGACAGAGTTTTTGGCATGGTTTGGAGTGGCGAGTACCGAGACCAGGATGATGATCCTGGCAGTAGTCATGGCGATAGTGGCCATGATACTTTCCTTCTTATCATACTTTATGCGATGAGTATGTACAGAAGATCAGTTTGGGATTTTCAGAGCATCAGGGTGTAGATAGGGGAGTTCTTTTCTGTTCTTTTCTTTATCTGATGGTAGTGTCTTGTGTTGTTTGGTGGTCTGTATAAAATCAATAATGATAATGATGAAATAAAATGGGTGTTGTGTGAATTATGTTTTTCTAATAACCTTGTGTGGACTATAAACAATTCTGTGTGAGAACATGTCAAACTAATATATATTTCGCTGAAATACAGTACGGGAGCAGTACTGTATGCGAATATATCGAACTAAAATATATATTTTGCTGGAATACAGTACGGAGCAATACTGTATGCAAATATATTTGTTATTAAAGTACAGTACGAGAGCCATACTGTACGAGAACATGTCTGAATTGTGAACGTATCTAATTGTGAATGTGTCTGTAACTAAAGTACAGTACGAGAGCCATACTGTACGAGAACATATCTATTGGTTATATGGGAACTTAGTGCATGAACTGAGAACATATGCTAGTCCTGTATGAACATATCTTTAAAAACATGTGTTGCAATGCAATGAGCTGGGTAAGACTCTAACATGTTTTTGAAATTACAGGACTAAGTATAACTACGAATAATTGTGTGATCTGTGTGTAATGTGAACATGTCTGGACTGAATTCATGTAGTTATACTGTATTCTTATAATCACCTTTTAATACAAATTTTCAGTGTAACTGAATGGGATTGTATTTATGTGATAGAACGGGTTATATCTTTAATGTTCTTGAACTGACCTGAGTTTGTCTGCTTGTGAGCAGAATAATGGCTCCTAAACGAGGTCGACCAGCTAAGAGAGCTACTCAGAACATTACAAACCCTGAACAGAATCAAATTCCACCTTTGACTGTTGACTCAAATCCGGATCCGCATGTTAATCCGGAAGCGAACATAGTTCCACCTGGGAACTTGGAAACGCATACTACTCCACCAGTGAACCCTAGAGCAGGCATTGTTCCACCTGCTGGTACAAGCGGATCTGAAACAAATGAGGCTATGATAGCTCGTATTGTGCGTGAACAACTATCTGCTTGTGGTGTTCTGACACAACACCAACCACATATCACTGCAGGTTCTGGTGGGGAACACGATCATGTTGAACATAATGCTACTGGTGGTCACGTTGAAACTCATACCACTACCGGTACAACTACTATTGTTCCTGATCCACCCCGACAGGGATGTACTTACAAGTATTTTGCTTCCTGTAACCCTCCTACTTTTACTGGCAAAGAAGGAGCGGCTGGTCTTTTAAGGTGGATCGAGGAGATGGAAACTAAACTCAAAATCAGTCAGTGTTTGGAGGAGCATAAGGTGTCTTATGCTGCCTGTTCTTTGAAAGACTCTGTTTTGACCTGGTGGAATACCCAGGCCAAGACTTTGGGTTCAGCTACAGTTGACTCGATGGGCTGGAATGATTTCAAAACTCTGATTAGATCAGAGTACTGTCCCATCACTGAAATTCAAAAACTCCAGGAAGAATTCTGGAATCACTCGATGATCGGTGCTGACTGTCTTGCTTACACCGATCGTTTTCATGAACTTACTTGTTTACTTCCCGACATGTTTCCTACGGAAGCCGCTTTAATCGAGAAGTACATTAAGGGTCTGATTCCTCAGATACGAGGAATGGTGACTGCTGCTGAACCTACAACCCTGAAACATATGATTCTTTTGACCACTAAGCTTACCAATGAGGCGGTAAGGAGTGGTACTCTGTCTTTGAAACCTCAGACGGTTCATAGTCGTAGTGATGTCGGTACCTCGAATGTGTCAAAAGGTACCAAACGAAAGTGGTTTGGCAAAACCAAGGCGAAGGCTCCGGCTGAGATCACCCAGAGCAAGCCAACTGTGAAAAACTATGGTGCAAATGTTCCTGAAAGGAAAATTTATACTGGGCAGGCGCCCAAATGCAATAAGTGTCCATTACATCACACGGGACCATGTCCTGTTTGTCTGAACTGTAACCGAGTTGGACATTATGCTAAATATTGCAATTTTCCTGCTCAGACACCAAACCAAGCACCACGACAAACCACTCAAACCAACCGGTCATGTTACAAATGTGGAGATCCTGATCATCTCATAAGAAACTGTCCGAACAATAACACCAATCCGGGAACTGAAGCTAGGGGAAGAGCTTTTCAGATTGGTGCGACCGAGGCGAGACATGATGCAAATATTGTTACTGGTACGTTTCTTCTCAATAATCTTTACGCATCAGTTCTGTTTGACACAGGAGCGGATAAGAGCTTTATCTCTCCTGAATTTGCATCATTAATTTCATTGCCTACGGTAGAACTAGAAACTCCTTATGTTATTGAACTTGCTAACGGCAAGTTGATCAAAACAAACAATGTGATTCAAGGATGTTCCTTGAATCTGAATGATCATCTTTTCAAAATTGATTTACTTCCTATTGAGCTTGGGAGCTTTGATGTTGTTGTTGGTATGGACTGGCTTTCTAATAACCAAGCGGAAGTTGTCTGTCAAAACAAGGTGATCCGTATTCCATTACCTAACGGTAATACACTGATAGTTCAAGGAGAACGAGCAGGTAGAAAACTTGGTCTCATATCTTGTATGCGAGCTCAGAAATTCTTAAGGAAAGGCTGTTATGCTTTCCTAGCACATGTGACTGAGCACAATTCTTCACCTAAACAAATCACAGATATCCCAATAGTCAAGGATTTTTCTGAAGTTTTTCCTGAGGACATATCAGGATTACCCCCAGTGAGACAAGTTGAATTTCGAATCGACTTGATTCCAGGTGCAGCACCTGTTGCTAAAGCCCCGTATCGGCTTGCACCATCCGAAATGCAAGAACTTTCAGGTCAATTGCAAGAACTGTTAGACAAAGGTTTTATCAGACCTAGTTTCTCACCCTGGGGAGCACCTATTCTTTTTGTGAAAAAGAAGGATGGTTCATTCAGAATGTGTATTGACTACAGGGAACTCAATAAACTGACAATCAAGAACCGTTATCCACTACCTCGTATCGATGATCTGTTTGATCAACTACAAGGTGCTACTTATTTTTCAAAAATCGATTTGAGATCTGGATATCATCAGTTACGTATTCATGATGATGACATTCCTAAAACTGCTTTCAGAACTCGATATGGACATTACGAATTTCTAGTAATGCCGTTTGGTTTAACAAATGCACCAGCAGTTTTCATGGATCTGATGAATCGAGTATGTAGACCTTATCTGGATAAATTTGTGATTGTGTTTATTGATGATATTCTTATTTATTCTCGAAATCAACAAGAACATGCTCAACACTTGAAATTAATTCTAGAACTTTTGGCACGTGAAAAATTATATGCCAAATTCTCCAAGTGTGAGTTCTGGTTACGAGAAGTTCAATTTCTTGGTCATGTAGTAAATCAAAACGGTATTCAAGTGGATCCCAGTAAGATTCAGGCGGTGAAACAATGGGAGACACCACGAACCCCAACTGAAATACGTCAATTCTTGGGGTTGGCAGGTTATTATCGCCGGTTTATCAAGAACTTTTCAAAGATAGCCTTGCCACTGACTACATTGACACAGAAAAATCAACCGTTTATATGGAGTTCTCAACAGGAGGAGGCGTTCCAACTGTTGAAACATAAACTCTGTAATGCACCTATCTTGACACTACCGGAAGGTACTGATAACTTCACAGTGTATTGTGATGCTTCACGTCAAGGTCTTGGGTGTGTTCTAATGCAGAAGGATAAGGTAATTACTTACGCTTCTCGACAATTGAAAGTACATGAGAAGAACTATACCACACATGATCTAGAAGTTGGTGCAGTAGTGTTTGCACTCAAGATTTGGAGACATTATCTATACGGAACTAAGTGTATTATATACACTGATCACAAAAGCCTCCAACACATTCTAGATCAGAAAATGTTGAACATGCGACAGAGGCGATGGGTAGAACTGTTGAACGATTACGACTGTGAGATTCGTTATCACCCAGGCAAAGCAAATGTTGTAGTTGATGCTTTAGGTCGCAAGGAACGAGTCAAGCCTTTACGTGTGAAAGCGTTAGGTATGACTATTCAAACTAGTCTAATTCCTCAAATCAAAGACGCTCAGCAACAAGCTTTACAAGCAACGAACTATTCTGCTGAAGGACTGAGAGGATTAGATAAGAAACTCGATACTAAGGCTGATGGACTGTTGTATTTCAAAGACCGAATGTGGATTCCTTTATTCGGTAACTCTCGAACTATTATCTTGGATGAGGCGCATAAATCCAGGTATTCTATTCATCCAGGTGCTGATAAAATGTATAAAGATCTTAAAGACTTTTACTGGTGGCCTGGAATGAAGAAACAAATAGCGGAATACGTGGATCGATGTCTAACATGTCTCAAAGTCAAGGCTGAACATCAACGACCTTCTGGGTTACTACAACAACCTGAGATTCCCATGTGGAAATGGGATCAGATCTCTATGGATTTCATTACTAAATTACCCAGAACATCACGTAATCATGACTCTATATGGGTTATCGTTGATCGCCTTACGAAATCTGCGCATTTCTTACCCATCCGAGAAGACTATTCTATGGATCGACTCGCTAAACTCTATGTTAATGAGATTGTATCTCGACATGGAATACCGATCTCTATCATTTCTGACAGAGATAGTCGATTTATGTCACGATTTTGGCAAACTCTTCAGAATGCTCTGGGCACGCAAATCAATATGAGCACAGCTTATCATCCACAAACTGACGGGCAGACTGAACGAACAAATCAAACTCTTGAAGACATGCTCAGAAGCTATGTGATTGATTTTGGAGGTAGCTGGGATATTCATCTTCCACTTGTTGAATTCTCATATAATAACAGCTACCATACCAGTATTCAATGCACTCCATTCGAAGCACTTTATGGACGCAAATGTAGATCACCTATCTGTTGGTCAGAAGTAGGTGAAAACCAAATCATTGGCCCAGAATTCATTCAGGAAACAACTGATAAGATCGCACTCATTCAAGAACGAATCAAAGCTGCTCGCGATCGTCAAAAGAGTTATGCTGATAATCGCCGTAGACCACTGGAATTTCAAATCGGTGATCTAGTAATGTTGAAAGTTTCACCGTGGAAGGGTATATTCAGATTTGGGAAAAGAGGTAAACTTTCACCAAGATTTGTAGGACCATTTGAAATTCTTGAACGAATTGGACCAGTGGCTTACAGACTTGAACTACCTCCTGAACTCGATAACGTTCATGATGTCTTCCATGTATCAAATTTGAAGAAATGCCTAGCCGATGAATCCTTGATCGTACCTCTGAAAGAAATCCAAATTGATGAGAAACTTCAATTCAGGGAAGAACCAGTTGAAGTAATGGATCGAGAGGTGAAGGTACTGAAACGCAGTCGCATACCTATTGTCAAAATTCGGTGGAATTCACAGCGTGGACCCGAATATACGTGGGAACGTGAAGATCAGATGAAACAGAAATACCCACATTTATTTGCATGATCAATTGTTATCCCGTAAGTCTTTCACTAAATTTCGGGACGAAATTCCTCTAACAGGAGGAGACTGTGACAGTTGCGTACGAAGAATTCGGCATTAATGACGTGAGCACATTTGTTCGTGCTTGAAATCCACGAGGATTTAGTAACTTTTGTTATTGGGGATTGATAGTATGTGAAAAATGATGAACGTGGGCGAAAACCGCGCGCAAAACGGAGTTCGTATGCTCCCGGAATCGCGAAACGAAGTTTAAATCAAATATTGGAAGAAAAACGGGTCAGGCGGTACGCCTGACGTGGGTGCAGGGAGCCAGGCGATACGCCTGGCTGGCTATGTCGGCAAAAAAAAAATGGTTTAAACGATCTGATCGCGTTGGAAGCCTCAAAACTCACCATTTTCGACCTCAAACACCTCCAGACGAAAAAATATTAAGTTCTTATCATCCTAACACCATCATACTTCAAATCAAAGCCTTTTAAACATCCGGATCATCCCAGAAATCATATATACAAGTCCTGATCGTTGTTATACGCGCAGAAATTCGTCATATCAGGTAACGGTTCATTTTAACCTTCTAGTTTGATTTTGATTGATTAGATCTTGATTTTGAACGTAATGAGATAGTTAGGATTGTTGATTATTGCCTAGATGATGGCTAGGATTGATTATAAACGAAGAACACGAAGTTCTAACGGTTAAATCCTTGTTTTGATCCGTTGTGATGCCCGGTTTGCATGAAATCATACCTATGATTATAATGGTTTAAACCATTTGATTATGACAATGTAGGTGATTAGTTTGATTAATCTTTGAAATGCAAAGTTAAATCCAAGTGTTTCAAACTAATCATAATCATTAACATACTCATTGGAATGATTATCTGATGTTTGTGATAACAGTCAGATTAGTATGTTAAATCTGGTTATTTCACCTATTCTGATGCTACATTGTGATATTTCATGATATTTGGGTAATCAATAATAAGGATTAATCACTCCTAAGCCATTAAACCATCTAGAAACTGTTTTAGCATTATAATCAACAACATTAACTATTTGGTTAATCTGAGATTATTCTGATTAATCTAGAGTGTCATCAACTTTGTGTTAGGAATCTAATGCAATGTAGGTTCCTACATTATCATACATTGTATGATATAACCTTACATTAATTAATTATATAATTAATATCGAGTTGATGATTTACTAAGCAATGTCTTTGACATTGAACGTTCATAAGGATCTAATCAGTAAACTAGAACATAAATAACTTATTAAAGATAACTAAATGCAGAATCATCTCTGAACTATCAGTTTGGTGATACACTGCTACCCTATTATCATCAGGTGAGTTTCGTACAACCCCTTTTATTTTTAATCTTTTTCAAACATCGGGGAACATTGTTGAACTGTTAATGAACATATGATATGTATCACTGATATCTGTGTGATTTCATGTGATTGTTGTGACTTTTGTGGGATTTCATGGGATTTTGGCCTGTAGACTGAACCCTATCATGACATTGAAAGTCCTCATTTTTGAACTGTATCTAGTGAACCCATGTGTGGCCGAGCAGAAAACATTGATAGTACTATTGGTTGACACCCCATTCGCTGGGAGGATTGCATCTCCCCTTGTGTGAATGTTTGTTATCTGTTTCCTGAACTTCTTAATGGTGTGATAGACATTAAGATAATGAGGCACTAAGATATGTACCGACGGGTAATATCTTGAGACAGACTAGACGTCCGAAAGGAACTAGATACAGGTCCCATGGTTATCCAGAACTGAACTTTTGAGAACGTGCTTATCATATCATGTTGTTTTAAATTGAACTGTCGATCTCACCAGCTTTGTGCTGACGTTTCAAACTCAAACCTTTTTGCAGGTAAGCAGGAATAGACGGTGAGGATGCACTTTGAGTTATTTGCACTTTAATAATAGTATTGTAATTAAATAAATATAGTTGTAATGTGGTTGTGATTGCGACACCCTGGTAATGTATTTACTTTAAGTTAATCTGTGTGCTTATGATATTGGTTCAAGTAAGTCACCCCTCACCTCGGAGACATCACCACTATGCTTCCGCAACCGATTCAGTGACGTCAGACCAGACACGAGGTGACGAGGGGTGGGGGTGTGACATTCCGCAACCGATTCAGTGACGTCAGACCAGACACGAGGTGACGAGGGGTGGGGGTGTGACAGTGGATGTCAATGACGAACCTTCTAATGTATTTACTTTAAGTTAATCTGTGTGCTTGTGATATCGGATCAAGTAAGTCACACCTCACCTCAGAGAAATCACCACTATGCTTCCGCAACCATTTCAGTGACATCATACATGAGGTGACGAGAGGTGGGGGTGTGACACTATGATATAGTTCATAAGAATGGAGAATTAATTAGTATACATCCACCTCATTAAAACATATAAATTATAAAAGATAGACAAGAATATATAGGAATACCATTATCAAAAATTAGTGAAGAAGATTCAAAAAATTTAAACACAATTATTTTTCAAAATAATTATACAAATGAAAAATTGAATACTATAGGACAACAATTAGAAAGAATAGAAAATGAAAAAGATGAATTAGAAGTAAAAAATTTAGACAAAAGTAAAGAAATTAAAATGGAAAATCCTATATTTAAACCTTTTACTATAGATACTCCTATAATTTTAAATAAAAAAGAAAAAAAAAATTAAATTTAATGAAAGAACAATTAGAAACTTTAGAAAATTTAAAAAATTTAAGTTTAAATACTATAAGAGATAGAGATGAATATGATAATACAGACTCCTCTTATGAAGAATTTTAAAACCAGATACAAGGAATTAGTATCCTAAACCAACTCCTCCTAATTTACAATTTGAAGAAGGCAGTAATAGAGTTTGTACTGCATATGATGGTAAATCTATATATGAATGGAATATTGACGGCCAATCTGAATTTCAAATTCTAACTATATTACAAGAAATGACTATGGCATCTAATGCTTATAAACAAGTAGGAAATAACGAAACACAAATATTTAAAATGATTGTTTCCGGTTTTTCTGGAAATTTAAAAGGATGGTGGGATAATTATATAACAGATTTTATAAACAATATATTACAAATGCAAAAAAGATAAAAATAGAAAATGGTATGCAAGTTCAAACTGAAGAAACATATATAATAAATACACTTATATTTGCTATTATAAAAAATTTTATAGGAAATCCTTCAGATTATCAAGAAAGGAATTCTTTAATACTATTAAATCTCACATGTAGAAAATTACAAGATTTTAGATGGTATAAAGATGTTTTTATATCCAAAGTCATGATGAGAAAGATTGTAGACAATCATATTGGAAAGAAAGATTTATTGCAGGATTACCAAAATTATTTGCTGAAAAAATTAGAGAAAAAATTAAAAGAGAAAATAATAATAATATACCATACGATGATTAAACATATGGACAAATAATAAATCATATAAATCAAGAAGGTTTAAAAATATGTAATGATTTAAAATTAAAACAAAAAATGCAAAGAGATGATATTAGTAGTAAAAATGAATTAGGAAATTTTTGTGAACAATATGGCTTTGAAAAAATAAAATTACCAAGCACTTCTAAAAGAAAAAATAATTATATAAAAAGAAAAAATTTTAGAAAAAATTTTAAGAATAGAAAAAATAAAAATGAAGAAAAAAAATATTATAAAAAAGATAAAAGGAAAAAGTTTTATAAAAAACAAAATATAACTTGTTATACTTGCGGTAAAAAAGGACGTACCTCAAAAAACTGTTATTCAAAAAGAAAAATAAATGAATTAAATATATCAGATGAATTAAAAGAACAAATAAATAAAATTTTAGATACTGAAATAAGTGATGAAGAACTTTTAGATTATGATAGTAGTGACTTAAATTATATATCTGATAGTAATAGTAGTAGTATTAATAATGAAGAATGTGAATGTATTGGTCCATGCTTATGTAATATTGGATCAATAAAAATGATAAATGAGGAAGAAAATTTAATATTATTAAAACTATTAGAAGAAACTGAAGATTTAAATTTGAAACAATTATATTTAGAAAAATTAAAAGAAAATTTTAATAAAAAATCAACAATAGAAGAAAATACTGAAATATATAATCTAGAAGAAATTTTTAAAAAATTTAAGAAAACTGAAAAACCAATTACTATGCAAGAATTACAAGAAGAATTAAAAAATATAAAAGAAGATATTAAAATAATTAAATTACAAATCAAAAATATTGAAAAGGAAAAAATTAAAATACATGAAACCAATAAAAATAATAGTAAGGTTAATAAAATAAATATATTAAAAGAATTAAATTATCAAAAATGGTATACTAAATTAAATATAATTGTTAGTAATGAATTCAGGATAACATTAACAGCTTTGATTGATAGTGGAGCTGATACGAATTGTATCCAAGAAGGAATTATACCTACTCAATATTATGAGAAAACTTCATATAGATTATCCACGACTAGTGGATCAAGGCTTATAATAAATTATAAATTATCAGATGTTCATATATGTAAAGATAACTATTGCTATAAAACTCAATTAATATTAGTAAAAAACTTGACATCACAAATTATATTAGGAACACCTTTTATTACTCAACTATATCCAATAACTATAAATAGTAATGGGATAAGCACTAAAGTTTTAAATAAAGAAATCATATTTGAATTTGTTGAACCAGTTTTATCTAAACAAATAAATATAATAAATCTAAAAGAAAAACAAAAGGAATTCATAATAAATGAAATAAAAAGTGAAAGAATAAAAGAGCAATTAAAAGATAAAACTAATGTTATTAAAATTAAAAGTATTGAAGAAAAATTCATAAAGAATGTATGTTCTAATATACCTAATGCCTTTTGGCAAAGAAAACAACATATTTTAAATTTACCATATATAAAAGATTTTGATGAAAAAGATATACCAACAAAATCTAAATCTATACATATGAATCAAGAGTTAGAAGAACATTGTAAGAAAGAAATAAAGGATTTATTAGATAAAAAATTAATTAGATCTTCTAAGTCTCCTTGGTCATGCTCTGCATTTTATGTAAATAATAGCGCTGAGATAGAAAGGGGTGCTCCAAGATTAGTAATAAATTATAAACCCTTAAATAAAGTTTTAGAATGGATAAGATATCATATACCAAATAAGAGAGACTTATTAAAAAAGGTATATGAAGCAAAGGTTTTCTCTAAGTTTGACATGAAATCAGGATTTTGGCAAATCCAAATTTCTGAAAAGGATAAATATAAAACAGGATTCAATGTTCCGTTCGGACATTATGAATGGAATGTAATGCCCTTTGGATTAAAAAATGCTCCTTCCGAATTTCAAAATATTATGAATGATATACTCATTCCTATAGGAAATTTTTCTATAGTTTATATTGATGATGTTCTAATTTATTCTAATTCTTTAGAGCAACATTTTAAGCATTTAAATATATTCTATGTGTGACTGTTGCACACGAGAATTACGTCATTAATGATGTGAGCACATTTGATCGTTATAGAAATCCGTGCTAATTTTGCAATTGAAATGACTACAGATCGATAATATGCGAGAAATAATGAATGTGAGCGAAAACCGTGTGCAAAACGGAGTCCTGGATTGACCGAAATCGAAAAACGAAGAAAAATTTCTAAGTATTGATCAACTGGACTCATCGCGGTACGCGATGGAGGGGTTGAGAGTCCTCCGCGGTACGCGATGAATGCAAAATATTTAAGATTCCTCCGGAAATCTTCGCGGTACGCGAAGCCCTTTTTGGCTTCTGGTCGCGGTACGCGACGAGTGAGGCGGTGGAATGATCTGATCTACTTCATCAGATTTCCATGTAGAAGAAGTTATTTTCTTCTTCTTCTCGCATCTGTTTCATTTTCAGACAACAATTACGCACAAATCACCATCAAAACTCAATTTTGAAGCCATCAGAAGCCGTGGATCGTACCAGAAATCATATATACAAGTTCTGATCGTTGTTTTAACCGCAGATATCCGTCAGATTAGGTAATGATCCGTTTTAACCTTCTAGTTTGATTTTGATTGATTAGATCTTGATTTTGAACGTAATGACATAGTTAGGATTGTTGATTATTGCCTAGATGATGGCTAGGATTGATTATAAACAAAGAACACGATGTTTTAACAGTTAAATCCTTGTTTTGATCCATTGTAATGCTCGGTTTGCATGAAACCATACCCATGATTATAATGGTTTAACCCATTTGATTATAACAATGTAGGTGATTATTTGGATTAATCCTTGAAATGCAAGGTTAAATCCAAGTGTTTCAAACTAATCACAATCATTAACATACTCATTGGAACGATTATCTGATGTTTATGATAACAGTCAGATTAGTATGTTAAACTTGGTTATTACACCTATTCTGATGCTACATTGTGATATTTCATGATATTTGGGTAATCAATAACAAGGATTGATCATTCCTAAGCCATTAAATTATCTAGAAATTGTTACAGTATCATAATCAACAACATTAACTATTTGATTAATCCGATATTATTCTGATTAATCAAGAGTGTCATCAACCTTGTATTGGGAACCTAATGCAATGTAGGTTCCTACACTATCATACATTGTATGATATGATAACAAATTAATCAATTAAACATTTAATATCGGTTTGATGACTTACAAAGCAATGTCTTTGACATTGAACGTTCAGAAAGATCTAATCAGTAAACTAGAACATAAATAACTCATTAACTATAACTAAATGCAGAATCATCTCTTTGTTATCAGCTTGGAGATATTTTGCTACATTTATATCATCAGGTGAGTTACGTGCAACCCCCTTTTCTTTTTAATGTTTTATAAATATCGGGGTAACTCTGTAAATCCTTTTCTGAACATATGATATGCATCACTGTTATCTGTGTGATTTCATGTGACTTTTGTGTGATTTCATGGGATTTTGCCATTAGTATCTTTATCACAGTATCAAAAGACCTCATTTCATGAACTGTATCTAGTGAACCCGTGTGGGGCCGAATAGAAAACATTGATAGTACTATTGGCTGTCAACCCATTTGCCGGGAGCTTGCAACTCCCCTTGGTGTAAATGTTTGTTATCTGTTTCCAAAACTTCTTAATGTAAGTGATAAACATTAAGACAATGAGGCACCAAGATATTTACCGACGGGTAATATCTTCACAGAACAAGAACATATAAGTCCGAAAGGAACTAGATACGGGTCCCATGGTTATCTTGAACATAACATTTTGTGAACTTATATCACATATCATATTGTGAAACATGACTGTATGATCTCAGCAGGTTTGTGCTGACGTTTCAAACTCAAATCTTTTTGCAGGTAAACAGTAATCGCCGGTGAGGACACACTTTTGGAGTACTTGCACTTGAATAAATTAGTTTTGTAATTAAATAAACTTAGTTGTAGACTGTAATGTGGATGTCAATGACGAACCTTCTAATGTATTTACTTTAAGTTAATCTGTGTGCTTGTGATATCGGATCAAGTAAGTCACACCTCACCTCAGAGAAATCACCACTATGCTTCCGCAACCATTTCAGTGACATCATACATGAGGTGACGAGAGGTGGGGGTGTGACACTATGATATAGTTCATAAGAATGGAGAATTAATTAGTATACATCCACCTCATTAAAACATAAAAATTATAAAAGATAGACAAGAATATATAGGAATACCATTATCAAAAATTAGTGAAGAAGATTCAAAAAATTTAAACACAATTATTTTTCAAAATAATTATACAAATGAAAAATTGAATACTATAGGACAACAATTAGAAAGAATAGAAAATGAAAAAGATGAATTAGAAGTAAAAAATTTAGACAAAAGTAAAGAAATTAAAATGGAAAATCCTATATTTAAACCTTTTACTATAGATACTCCTATAATTTTAAATAAAAAAGAAAAAAACATTAAATTTAATGAAAGAACAATTAGAAACTTTAGAAAAATTAAAAAATTTAAGTTTAAATACTATAAGAGATAGAGATGAATATGATAATACAGACTCCTCTTATGAAGAATTTTAAAACCAGATACAAGGAATTAGTATCCTAAACCAACTCCTCCTGATTTACAATTTGAAGAAGGCAGTAATAGAGTTTGTACTGCATATGATGGTAAATCTATATATGAATGGAATATTGACGGCCAATCTGAATTTCAAATTCTAACTATATTACAAGAAATGACTATGGCATCTAATGCTTATAAACAAGTAGGAAATAACGAAACACAAATATTTAAAATGATTGTTTCCGGTTTTTCTGGAAATTTAAAAGGATGGTGGGATAATTATATAACAGATTTTGATAAACAATATATTACAAATGCAAAAAAGATAAAAATAGAAAATGGTATACAAGTTCAAACTGAAGAAACATATATAATAAATACACTTATATTTGCTATTATAAAAAATTTTATAGGAAATCCTTCAGATTATCAAGAAAGGAATTCTTTAATACTATTAAATCTCACATGTAGAAAATTACAAGATTTTAGATGGTATAAAGTTGTTTTTATATCCAAAGTCATGATGAGAAAGATTATAGACAATCATATTGGAAAGAAAGATTTATTGCAGGATTACCAAAATTATTTGCTGAAAAAATTAGAGAAAAAATTATAAGAGAAAATAATAATAATATACCATACGATGATTTAACATATGGACAAATAATAAATCATATAAATCAAGAAGGTTTAAAAATATGTAATGATTTAAAATTAAAACAAAAAATGAAAAGAGATGATATTAGTAGTAAAAATGAATTAGGAAATTTTTGTGAACAATATGGCTTTGAAAAAATAAAATTACCAAGCACTTCTAAAAGAAAAAATAATTATATAAAAAGAAAAAATTTTAGAAAAAATTTTAAGAATAGAAAAAATAAAAATGAAGAAAAAAAATATTATAAAAAAGATAAAAGGAAAAAGTTTTATAAAAAACAAAATATAACTTGTTATACTTGCGGTAAAAAAGGACGTACCTCAAAAAACTGTTATTCAAAAAGAAAAATAAATGAATTAAATATATCAGATGAATTAAAAGAACAAATAAATAAAATTTTAGATACTGAAATAAGTGATGAAGAACTTTTAGATTATGATAGTAATGACTTAAATTATATATCTGATAGTAATAGTAGTAGTATTAATAATGAAGAATGTGAATGTATTGGTCCATGCTTATGTAATATTGGATCAATAAAAATGATAAATGAGGAAGAAAATTTAATACTATTAAAACTATTAGAAGAAACTGAAGATTTAAATTTGAAACAATTATATTTAGAAAAATTAAAAGAAAATTTTAATAAAAAATCAACAATAGAAGAAAATACTGAAATATATAATCTAGAAGAAATTTATAAAAAATTTAAGAAAACTGAAAAACCAATTACTATGCAAGAATTACAAGAAGAATTAAAAAATATAAAAGAGGATATTAAAATAATTAAATTACAAATCAAAAATATTGAAAAGGAAAAAATTAAAATACATGAAACCAATAAAAATAATAGTAAGGTTAATAAAATAAATATATTAAAAGAATTAAATTATCAAAAATGGTATACTAAATTAAATATAATTGTTAGTAATGAATTCAGGATAACATTAACAGCTTTGATTGATAGTGGAGCTGATACGAATTGTATCCAAGAAGGAATTATACCTACTCAATATTATGAGAAAACTTCATATAGATTATCCACGGCTAGTGGATCAAGGCTTATAATAAATTATAAATTATCAGATGTTCATATATGTAAAGATAACTATTGCTATAAAACTCAATTAATCTTAGTAAAAAACTTGACATCACAAATTATATTAGGAACACCTTTTATTACTCAACTATATCCAATAACTATAAATAGTAATGGGATAAGCACTAAAGTTTTAAATAAAGAAATCATATTTGAATTTGCTGAACCAGTTTTATCTAAACAAATAAATATAATAAATCTAAAAGAAAAACAAAAGGAATTCATAATAAATGAAATAAAAAGTGAAAGAATAAAAGAGCAATTAAAAGATAAAACTAATGTTATTAAAATTAAAAGTATTGAAGAAAAATTCATAAAGAATGTATGTTCTAATATACCTAATGCCTTTTGGCAAAGAAAACAACATATTTTAAATTTACCATATATAAAAGATTTTGATGAAAAAGATATACCAACAAAATCTAAATCTATACATATGAATCAAGAGTTAGAAGAACATTGTAAGAAAGAAATAAAGGATTTATTAGATAAAAAATTAATTAGATCTTCTAAGTCTCCTTGGTCATGCTCTGCATTTTATGTAAATAATAGCGCTGAGATAGAAAGGGGTGCTCCAAGATTAGTAATAAATTATAAACCCTTAAATAAAGTTTTAGAATGGATAAGATATCATATACCAAATAAGAGAGACTTATTAAAAAAGGTATATGAAGCAAAGGTTTTCTCTAAGTTTGACATGAAATCAGGATTTTGGCAAATCCAAATTCCCGAAAAGGATAAATATAAAACAGGATTCAATGTTCCGTTTGGACATTATGAATGGAATGTAATGCCCTTTGGATTAAAAAATGCTCATTCCGAATTTCAAAATATTATGAATGATATACTCATTCCTATAGGAAATTTTTCTATAGTTTATATTGATGATGTTCTAATTTATTCTAATTCTTTAGAGCAACATTTTAAGCATTTAAATATATTCTATGTGTGACTGTTGCACACGAGAATTACGTCATTAATGATGTGAGCACATTTGATCGTTATAGAAATCCGTGCTAATTTGGCAATTGAAATGACTACAGATCGATAATATGCGAGAAATAATGAATGTGGGCGAAAACCGTGTGCAAAACGGAGTCCTGGATTGACCGAAATCGAAAAACGAAGAAAAATTTCTAAGTATTGATCAACTGGACTCATCGCGGTACGCGATGGAGGGGTTGAGAGTCCTCCGCGGTACGCGATGAATGCAAAATAGTTAAGATTCCTCCGGAAATCTTTGCGGTACGCGAAGCCCTTTTTGGCTTCTGGTCGCTATACTCGACGAGTGAGGCGGTGGAATGATCTAATCTACTTCATCAGATTTCCATGTAGAAGAAGTTATTTTCTTCTTCTTCTCGCATCTGTTTCATTTTCAGACAACAATTAGGCACAAATCACCATCAAAACTCTATTTTGAAGCCATCAGAAGCCGTGGATCGTACCAGAAATCATATATACAAGTTCTGATCGTTGTTTTAACCACAGATATCCGTCAGATTAGGTAATGATCCGTTTTAACCTTCTAGTTTGATTTTGATTGATTAGATCTTGATTTTGAACGTAATGACATAGTTAGGATTGTTGATTATTGCCTAGATGATGGCTAGGATTGATTATAAACAAAGAACACGATGTTTTAACAGTTAAATCCTTGTTTTGATCCATTGTAATGCTCGGTTTGCATGAAACCATACCCATGATTATAATGGTTTAACCCATTTGATTATAACAATGTAGGTGATTAGTTGGATTAATCCTTGAAATGCAAGGTTAAATCCAAGTGTTTCAAACTAATCACAATCATTAACATACTCATTGGAACGATTATCTGATGTTTATGATAACAGTCAGATTAGTATGTTAAACTTGGTTATTACACCTATTTTGATGCTACATTGTGATATTTCATGATATTTGGGTAATCAATAACAAGGATTGATCATTCCTAAGCCATTAAATTATCTAGAAATTGTTACATTATCATAATCAACAACATTAACTATTTGATTAATCCGATATTATTCTGATTAATCAAGAGTGTCATCAACCTTGTATTGGGAACCTAATGCAATGTAGGTTCCTACACTATCATACATTGTATGATATGATAACAAATTAATCAATTAAACATTTAATATCGGTTTGATGACTTACAAAGCAATGTCTTTGACATTGAACGTTCAGAAAGATCTAATCAGTAAACTAGAACATAAATAACTCATTAAATATAACTAAATGCAGAATCATCTCTTTGTTATCAGCTTGGAGATATTTTGCTACATTTATATCATCAGGTGAGTTACGTGCCCTTTTCTTTTTAATGTTTTATAAATATCGGGGTAACTCTGTAAATCCTTTTCTGAACATATGATATGCATCACTGTTATCTGTGTGATTTCATGTGACTTTTGTGTGATTTCATGGGATTTTACCATTAGTATCTTTATCACAGTATCAAAAGACCTCATTTCATGAACTGTATCTAGTGAACCCGTGTGGGGCCGAATAGAAAACATTGATAGTACTATTGGCTGTCAACCCATTTGCCGGGAGCTTGCAACTCCCCTTGGTGTAAATGTTTGTTATCTGTTTCCAAAACTTCTTAATGTAAGTGATAAACATTAAGACAATGAGGCACCAAGATATTTACCGACGGGTAATATCTTCACAGAACAAGAACATATAAGTCCGAAAGGAACTAGATACGGGTCCCATGGTTATCTTGAACATAACATTTTGTGAACTTATATCACATATCATATTGTGAAACATGACTGTATGATCTCAGCAGGTTTGTGCTGACGTTTCAAACTCAAATCTTTTTGCAGGTAAACAGTAATCGCCGGTGAGGACACACTTTTGGAGTACTTGCACTTGAATAAATTAGTTTTGTAATTAAATAAACTTAGTTGTAGACTGTAATGTGGATGTCAATGACGAACCTTCTAATGTATTTACTTTAAGTTAATCTGTGTGCTTGTGATATCGGATCAAGTAAGTCACACCTCACCTCAGAGAAATCACCACTATGCTTCCGCAACCATTTCAGTGACATCATACATGAGGTGACGAGAGGTGGGGGTGTGACACTATGATATAGTTCATAAGAATGGAGAATTAATTAGTATACATCCACCTCATTAAAACATAAAAATTATAAAAGATAGACAAGAATATATAGGAATACCATTATCAAAAATTAGTGAAGAAGATTCAAAAAATTTAAACACAATTATTTTTCAAAATAATTATACAAATGAAAAATTGAATACTATAGGACAACAATTAGAAAGAATAGAAAATGAAAAAGATGAATTAGAAGTAAAAAATTTAGACAAAAGTAAAGAAATTAAAATGGAAAATCCTATATTTAAACCTTTTACTATAGATACTCCTATAATTTTAAATAAAAAAGAAAAAAACATTAAATTTAATGAAAGAACAATTAGAAACTTTAGAAAAATTAAAAAATTTAAGTTTAAATACTATAAGAGATAGAGATGAATATGATAATACAGACTCCTCTTATGAAGAATTTTAAAACCAGATACAAGGAATTAGTATCCTAAACCAACTCCTCCTGATTTACAATTTGAAGAAGGCAGTAATAGAGTTTGTATTGCATATGATGGTAAATCTATATATGAATGGAATATTGACGGCCAATCTAAATTTCAAATTCTAACTATATTACAAGAAATGACTATGGCATCTAATGCTTATAAACAAGTAGGAAATAACGAAACACAAATATTTAAAATGATTGTTTCCGGTTTTTCTGGAAATTTAAAAGGATGGTGGGATAATTATATAACAGATTTTGATAAACAATATATTACAAATGCAAAAAAGATAAAAATAGAAAATGGTATACAAGTTCAAACTGAAGAAACATATATAATAAATACACTTATATTTGGTATTATAAAAAATTTTATAGGAAATCCTTCAGATTATCAAGAAAGGAATTCTTTAATACTATTAAATCTCACATGTAGAAAATTAC